>PVKA01011921.1:0-59344 GCA_004027165.1 Ctenomys sociabilis
TTTTTTTTAAAGAAAGATCTTTTCTATATAGGGAATGTTGAACATTTTATATTGGTTAAATTGTAGTTCCTTAACCCTGAAGACTGGTATTCTTTAAAATCCCAGATTTAAGCCACACTTTCTTTATTGAAGTATGATAATTAATATGTTGTTTACTCAGTATTTTAGAACCATAACAAAAATAATAACAAATAATTTTGATATGGCATGTTTAAATGTTAGCATGCAGTAACTCATTTATAGCTAGGAAGCAAATGTAACTGTCATTCTCATTTTACAGTTTAGGAAGCAGAAAGCCAGAGAAGCCAAGGAACTTGCTTCAGATCTCATAGCTAGTTCATGACAGAGCTTGGATTCCAACCCAGAGAGTCTTGATCCTGAGCCCATTTACTTTACAACTCATTGAAAAATGGAATTAGGGGCCAGAGAGATGGCTCAGTGGAATAAGCACTTCCCTGGCAAGTGCAAAGGCCCAAGTTCAATCCCTGGTTCCACAGAAAAAAAGAAAAAAAAAAAAAAAGAAAAATGGAATTATTACCCCATGGAATAAATTAATATATTGTCTCTACATTTCTTATTTAATTTGATTATCCTAAAATTTTGATTTCTTTACAAAATGGGGGACTTTAAAATTCCATTTCACAAGAGAATGATCAAATCTGCGTTTCACATTAGAAAATGCCTTCTCAATACTTACCTGGCAGGGGAGATACCATGATCATCAAGAAAACGTCTTCTAAGATAGAAGAACTTATTTGGCACAGGGGCACACAGCTATAACCCTAGCTACTCTGGAGGCTAGGACAGGAGGATCGCAGTTCAGAGAGAGCCTGGGCAGCATAGCAGGACCCCATCTTAAATTGTAAAGAAATAGGTCTGGAGATGTATCTCACTTACAGGGCACTTTTCTCATAGCAGGTATGAGGCCCTGAATTCAATCACCAAAGCTACAAAATAAAAAAAAAAAAAATAGAAGAATTTATGTTCTCTTTTTAGCATTTCAGTCTCTACATCCCAGACAAAAACTAGTTTACCAGTTTAGGTCATAATATTCCCTTTAAGAAGGTGCAAAGGAAGCCCACGTTTCTTTTCATAAGCAAATATAATGGAAAGGAATACTCCATCTACTCTTCCTTGGAAATGCAGGTACATTTAGGTGAGGAAAGTGTAGCCCAACCAAATACAGAGCCGTGTTTGGGAACTCCTCTTGAAGGGAATGGTTGTGTTTTCAAATGTAGCCTTGGCATTAAGAGCTGAATTCTAAACCCCCTCACCATAATGCAGCTTGGAGTCTAGCTAGATTAAACACATCGGGTTTCATGTTATGACTCAACATCTGAAATTTAGACCTTAAGGGATTTTGAGATAGCCGAGTCTGTCTGTTCATTAAACACAAGAGATAGAGAGCCTGAAAGCTCAGAAAGTCTCTTCTAATGTGGTGACTGAGTGACTGAATCTCCTACTTCTTGCTCAGAATTCTATTGTCTTGTCACAAAGTTTAAAAAAAAAATCCTGTTTCCATCAAGGGCTTAGATTATTTCTTTATCTTCTTGATGTTGCTTCGATGTCTATGGCCTGCATTCCATCTTTGCATTAACTTTCCAATTTTCTGAGCTAATGCTTCTCATCATTTGCTCTTTCCTTTGGGTGACCATGTGGCTACCGACCTGTCTGCCCTGATAGTTCATTAGACAGTTCTAGGGGGCCATAGAGATTTCAAGGACTGAGGAAAGGAGAGCAGCCTAGAGAGAACTCTTCTTCACCCTCCCAAATGGACAGGCACTGGCCCCTGGCTCCTTAGAAATAGTAGCTTTCTGGGGGCAAGGAAGACTGGCAGACAGGGTCCTGGCTTTCAGATACCCCCAGACAGGAAAATATCCTTCAGGGTGGGGGGATGAGGACATGAAATTGCTTGCTGTGGTACCTATCATTTTGGTAGGGACAGTGAAAACACAGTCTGTCATCCTTGACATTTTAATTGAAAGAAAAGCTTACATAGATTTCAGCCGTAAGCAGTATGTTTATACAAGTGTATAAAGAGAAATAATCTGTCAAGTTGGAAAACTCTTAATGCTGTAGGACTCGATTTAGTAATTGAACAATCCAACATGAGCTCACACATCTTACCTTGTTCCATGCCTCAATAATTTTTAGTAGAAATCCTTTACCTAGAGGCATAGGGATATTAACAAGGAGGCACGGCTCGCTCAAAGTCTGGAATTATTAGCTCATGGCAACAAGCCTGCACTAGAGGAAAAGACTGTTGGGTCTTTGTTTTCACAACTTTATTGCTATTTTGCAACCTTATTTTCAAAATCTAATCGATGGCTTGTGTGGGATGGTTTTTGTTTGTTTACTTTTTTAAGGAAGAAAATAGATGTTGACATGAGTGATTGATTTCTTCTGTTAGCAGTATTCCATTATTTTACTACTTCATGGAAAGTCCAGGGAGTAGTGTAAATATCAAAAGAAATGGACCATGAATTTATTTTAGCATAAAACGTCAATAGTAATTTAGTTATGGGACCATCAAGGTGTGATGGGGGAAGCTCTGTTTTACAAGCTGAGTATAAGCCAGGCTCCCTTTCATGACCCATCTGACCTTGGGCAAATGTAAATGTATGTGAGTTCAGTTTACTCCTAAGTAGACTGGGAATAATATGACCTACTTACCACATTGCCATGTTCCAAATCTCATAAAATTAGGAATATGAAAAAACTTTGAAAAACTATGAAACATTATTCAAGTGCAGCATAAAAATTTTTATGCAAGCATACTGTATTAGATAATACTTATTTCAGTACTATACACACAAAAGGATCAGACAATGCAATTGTTCCAGCATCACTCTTGCCTTAATAATATGAGTATTTTGGACAAATGAGTGTTTCTGTTGTCCTCACTCTACACCTTCAGCCCTGGTTCTTTATACACATACTGATGGCATAAAGTTTTCTTTTTAGTTCTTATAATTTTAAAACTTTAAGCAAGGAACCTAGAAACTTCTGTGAGTTTTGTAGGTAGGGGTTGGGGAACTAATGTACAGAATCTGTGAAAAAACAAGAACCTTAGAATTATTTAGAATCTAAAACATACAGGCATCTGAAATGATCATTTTCCCTTCCAAGTATATATTGGTAACTAGTTCTATTGGCATCACTTAGAAACTATAATTAGAATTTTTTTTTTTTTTTGGGTGGAACCAGGGATTGAACTCAGGCCTTGTGCTTGCTAGGGAAGCGCTTATTCTACTGAGCCATCTCCCCAGCCCCCATAATTAGAATCTTGAGAGAGCCTAGTACCCTGAAAGGCTTTCTTAACTAATGAGAAAACACTTGGCATTGTAAGATTTAGTAGATTTATGCATGGTGTAGAGATAACTGACCTACTCAGAGCATTAAATTCAATGAAATATGCCACTTTCCAACTATTCTATACAACTGGGAGTTTCTGTCATTTGGAGAAAAATGAAAACTCATTTTGAATTTAATTGCTTTTACATGTCTATTCTCATCATCATTGAGTTGTCTAATTGATTTCTTTTTTAAAAAGCATAAATCAATCACAACTAATGACCAAATTTATTTTTAATATGTCAGTTTAGAGATAGAATGCAAATGATGCTAATCTGTTACCCTTTGTTTGTGAGGATATCATAAAATCAACATCATATAAAGAGATGATTTTAGTTGTCTTTCTTGTAACAGTTTTTGTGTGTTCCTGTTTCTAACTGAAGCATTTTTTTTTTTAATTTTAGGGAAGGGTCGACAGGGTATTCAGGATCTCACTAGTAGGTCGGACTCATAGTGACCCACCTGTTTATAGTCTCAGTTGCAGTCTCAGTGTGCCCTGGGGGTGGGGCTGGCACAGCAGGCCTGGGGATTGAACCTCCAGCCCCTGAGCCTGCTTTCAGGTGCTTTAATCTACTGAGCTATTTGGCTGGCACTGAAGTTTTTCCTGTAGAGACAGAAGTATGCAAAAATGCTATGCATGTGTATATGTGTATGAATAGGTGCACATATGGACATCGATTTAGATGAACAGATGGGTAATAAGCCTTATATAGAGTACACTCAAGAACCATAATCAGACAAAAGACTTTTGATTATTAATCCAGACCTGGAGGGAATTACTGTTATTAGTATTATTTATTTTCATATACAACCATGGTCCTTTCATTGAAGTTCCCAAACAGAATGTTAAGACTGGAGAGTATAAAACAAGCATTGCCACTGTATGCCTATGAGGTTTGTACCATCGCCTCTGAAGGAGGCACTGTAGTCGTGCTCTACTGTAGCGTCTTGGAGCAACTAGATCCAGAAAATTCCTCCAACTATGGGAGCTCACAGGCCTTCACAGGCGTGCTGCACTTCACTGTCAGTCCACACTGAAGAGGTCCCAAGAGTGCATGTCAAGAAATATTCTTGACACCTCACTTGCTGATCGGAAACCACTCATTTCATTGATATAAGCTACTACATTAGCTTCCACACACATTCTATTAATAAAACTGGGTGTAATTTGTATGCATTGACACAACCTCTGTGGAATGGCTTCAGAGTCTTTCATATTTTCACATATACACCTTCCTAAGTGTATAAATCTTGACTAATTTATGACTAATCCTTGTAAGATATGTAGCTATATTTCCAAAAGAGCTCTCAGGCAAAAAAAAAAAAAAAAAAAAAAAGGTGGAAAACTTAATTTTCTCTGGAATTTCAACAGCAGTGTGAAGGAAGAACGTGCTGGCATCCTTTCCATCATTGCAATCCTGCTTCTCTATGGGTCTCCCAGGAAGGCACAGGGGCTAAAGAAGTAGCTCCCCACACTCCTCTGATTGGCTCGCACACAGGGACCTGGTTCCTTAGAGCAGAGGACAGCGAGCATCTGTCATTGCTGCCTTCCCCAGTTCTTAGCACGAGGGGGATCTCCTTGTTTTTAGTAAGAGAGCTAATTCAAAAAGTACGAGTTTGTCACAGGACACACAAGAGAAGCTGCTTAATGTGGAAGATTCTAAGGTTTTGAGAGATCTTTGCTTTGTCTCGTTGTTAAACCTTTAATTTAATGGCTTACCATTTATATAGCTCCCCAGAGCAAAAACATCAAGAGATTGAGAATTTAGCTGGGAAGGTCACTCGTTTGCCATTTTTAATAAACACAAATAATTCCCTTTTCCCCTCAACTCCACATTCCTTGGCTCATTAAATCAATTGAAGGCCCTTAATTTTTTTTTTTTTTTTTCTTTTTTTGGCAAGTTGAAGCAGCAGCTCCAACTATGTACTCCCCTGAGAAATGCTTACCCAATTCCAGCAGGTCAGGCCCAAATCAGTTTCTGTCAAACAGCCTAACACCTCCAGTTATATGAAATGAGAGATTGGTGTGGGGGCTGAGTTCTGGACTCACGCCCCAGAAGGCAGCCTTGGCCCTGTAGCCCATAATCTGGCTGCTTGTGTTTGGGCCTAAACTTTGGATTTTTCTATTCACAGTGGAGAACTAGAAAAGATTCAAATGGATTTATTTTTCTTTCTTGTTTGTTTTCTATTTAATACAGGGTTTACAGGATCTCACTGCACAGATTGAACTTGTAGTGATTCTTGGCTTTTAGCCTCCCAAGCTCTGGAATTACAGGCCCACACCACTACACCCAGTTTCAGTCGTAATCTCAGTGCATCCCGAGCAGGGCTGGCACAACATGCTAGGGATCAAACCCCCAGCCTCTGTATCTGCCAAAGCAGGGGATTTAATCCACTGAGCTATCTGGCCAGGCAAAAATGGATTTCTGCTAGAGTTCATGAACCAAGTTTGCTCTGCCATTGCAGAGTGCAAGTGTATTCAGAGCAAAGCTAGGTGGGCTTGAGGGCAGAGAGAGGAGGGAGGATGTGGGTAAAACATGTGTACCTGCAGCTCTAAGGTGGTTAAAAGACTGAGAAAACATTCTCAGCAGATCCAGGATTCCACACCCTAGCCCTTTCCTTAGAAGCAGGACTGCAGGAGGTTCACCAGCTTGTCTCTTTTGAACATTGTTGAGATAACAGGACTCAGGAAATGAAGTGGAATTTGATGTATTTACTAGGAAGCAGCAAAGGAAATCAAGCTTGTATTTTATTTGTTATTATTTCCCTAATATCCTCAATTATGTGGCTCTCCCATCATTGGCTCTGGTCTGCTGCACATGTGATGTGGTTGTGGGTGTTACCCATTGGTTCTGGGCCACAGTGAACAGGCCCAGAGACACAGGAGTAATCTCTGTTGTTTTTCCTTTGTTCCCAGGCCTGTCCCAGGCTCTCTATCTTCTCTGCTACATCTCCACAACAGACAGAGACAGCCCATGCCAGCCTCCATGCCTGGGACCCTGCCCAACCCAACCATGCCTGGATCTTCTGCTGTCTTGATGCCGGTAAGAGCTTGTGGGAGTCCCATTGAAGCATCTCCAAAGAGTGGAGGCTTGGTGCTCCTAAGAGAAGGAGGAGAAGCTATGCTCTAACCTGAGCAGGAAGCAGGCAACAGCTTCCTGACGGAGAGCCAGCCGAGCTGGGTGCTTCTTACCTGAAAGCCTCAGCTGCTCATCCCCAGGCATTTTGCTGGTTCTCGTGGCCTCTGGCACTTTGCTAGGAGACAGGGTCCATCTCTCTGCTAATGACAGTAAATCTGCAACTCCCCTGGAGTGGAATTTTCTCAAGGAGGCAATGTTTTCTAGCTACAGTTAGCCTTCTCTGTATGGGGATCCCACATCTGCAGTTTAACCAATTGTAGATGGAAAATATTTTTATTTTTAAAAAACTTTATTTATTTATTTATGTCTTTGATACAGAATCTCGCTATGCAGTGATCCTCCTTGTCTCAGCCTCCCCAGGGCTGGGATCACAGGTGTGCACCACCATCCCCAGTTTCGAGGCATGCACAGTGCAACTGGGCTTCCTGGGCTGGAACAGCGTGTGATATTGAGAGTTGAACTATAGTCCTTGTGTTGGCTAGGCAGGTGCTTAGACTGCTGAGTCTCCCCAGCCCAGAAAATATTTTTTATTGTTTTATTCCTGTACTGAGGATCGAACTCAGGGCCTTGTGCTTCCCAGGCAGGTACTTACACTATTGAGCTATATCCCCAGCCCCTGGAAAATATTTTTTAAATTGCACCTGTACTAAACATGTACAGATTCTATTTTATTTCTTGTCATTCTTTAAACAATATAATATAACAATTGTTTACATAGACTTCACATTGCAGTAGATGTTATGAATAATCTAGATGAGTAAATATATGGGGGTTATGTATACATTCTATTGAAATACTATGCCCTTTTTTTGAACATTCACAGCCTTTGATATAAATGGGAAGGAGAGTTCTAGAACCAATCCCTCTCAGCTACCAGGGGTGGCTGCATCCAAAGCCCAGTTTGACTTGTATACACTAACAATAAACTGCCAATGATCTAGCCAGTATTAGGAGTAATAATTATAATAATAACAATAATAATGATCATACATAATAGCTGCTAGAATGTATTTATGCATATTATGTTCTATAAATCATGCTAGCAGCATTGTTGAATGTTCATTGTGTGCTGGCCACTTTCCAAGCATTTTGCCAACACATGGAACAATTCTTAGAGGTAGATCCAGACCTGCCCCCATCTTTTGAATAAGGAAGGTAACAACCAACTTGCTCAGCTAAGGAGCAGAGCAGTGAGACTGAAACCCAAGAGTTCAGGCTTCAAAGCCCGTTCTTACACTACTAAGGTATACACACGTTCTGCCTCTTCACATTTCCAATGGGGAAGGCACTGTTGCTACAGTGATTTTACAGATGAAGAAATGAAAGCACTAAAGGGCTGAACAATAGTCAGTAGGTGATGGAGTTGAGATTCAAGTCCAGGCAATCTGACAACCGAGTTCCCATTTGTAGCCATGATATTTTATTGCTCTCCTCTAGAATGGTCAATAAATGCAGAGGAGAGATTTACACTGCCGCAGAGGAGGTCTTGCCCTCCTTCCCCAAGTCCTCCTCCCTGTCCTTCCTCATCCTTTTTGGCATTGCACCTTGGAAATATGGTTGGCATTCTGATTCACAGGGCTATAGGAGTTCTTAAAAATCCCCAGATATGGTGCAACAACTCGGTTAAAATCCTCCCATGAGAGACTAAAAAAGGGCTTGCAAAGCATTTTAACATTTTAAAGCATTGCCAACATTTTTATGCCATCTTATTTCGCCAGCAATTCTATGGGGATAAGGTAGCTGTAATTACTGAATACCCATGTTGTAGATGAAAAACTGAAAGGTAGGAGGTAGAAGGGAGTTATTTAACATCACATAGTTTATGAATAAGGAGATGTGACTGGAGCCACGTCTCAACACTGGGTGACTTGCGTCAGCCCTAGTTGAGCAATGCATTCATTTTCTAATGCAAGCTGTGGAGTGGAGAAAGGCTCAGGAGACTCAGTCTAGAGAAAAAGACCTGTCCATTCCCAAGACAGGGTAGTCCAAGTTGGAAATAACCTTGTAACCTTGAGCTAGAGGATGAGCAGGTCAAACTGACTGATTTTACCTGCAATATTCCTTTATGGGTGAAGGCAAATAACACCATCAGCGCAGTTCTTCTTGGTTCTGTTCAACTGGACCAATTGCTCGAAGATTTTCAGCACAAGCTATCTTTATTTAGACTCTAAATCCTCCTTATCCAATACTGTGTTAATTTCTTTTCAAAACTTCTGCACGTTATCCACAAAATGCCACTATGAGAAGTTAATTTATGTGTGCTTGCATGTATATATATGCATACATGTGTGTTTAGCTAAGCCATGCATCATTCCCAGGGACAAAGGCAGAATGCTGAAGCTGTAAGGCCCTAGAGAAAATGTGAGTGGCCCTGTGCTCCACATTACTCTTCCTAGAACTTGATCTCTTGTTGATAATTCAGGATACAAGCAGAGATTCAGGTGCAGGTGTCAGAGCCAGTGTCGACAGCAAGTCAGGGATGCCAGCCCTGCAGAAGTTCCCAAGCTCCTGTCTGTGATGTGCATAGCTGCCATGACAGCAGGTGTCAGCCTGGAGCAGTAATTCTCAACTGGAGGCAGTTCTGTTCCTCAGGGGCTACTTGGAAATATCTGGATATACATTAGTTGTCACATCTGGAGTGGAACAAGAGTACTGGCACTAGTGGGCAGAGGTCAGGAATGCTGGTAAATGGCCCTCTGTGCTCAGGGCAGCCTGTAATAAGCAATTAGTTGACCCTAAATGGCAAAAGTACTGAGTTTGAGAAGCTTTGGTTCAGAGTGATGCTAATATTACTAATGATAATTAATATAAAATCTCTAAGTACATCCTAAGAGTTTCAGGCCCATACAATCCAGACCTTTTTTTTACTAGTTTTTATGTGACTTTGGCCTTCTGAGAATGGTCAATAGCAGCCTCTTCCCCTAGAGTTCCTGCTATGGGAAACCTAAGTCCTAGGGTTAAAAGTTGAGAGTGTATCTTTAGGTGAAGGTGAGATATTTTTTAACTGATTTGTAATGTATGTGGTCAGTGCACACATTTCACAAAGCCTTGGTCTAGAACAAAATGATATATTCATTCATTCATTCATTCATTCATTCATTCATTCATTCATTCATTCATTCATTCCAAGAACTTGTTGTGTACTCTCTGTGGTGCTGGAGCACTGTGCTAGAAGCTGAGGATGCAGTAAGAACAGGACAAAAGAAGAATAAATACTCCACTGGTTGTGCTTTCTCATATTAGAAGTCAGACTAATGATTTAGGAGTATGAACACCCATATATTCCTCTTTACATAAGTGCAGCAACCTGTTGATGGTCTAGCTCTGGTTTTCTCTGTATGAAGAGGGGGATTCTTTATCTGTTTTTCTTTTGTTTTGTCTTCTGTTTTGTGTGGTGCTGTGGATCAAATGCAGGCCCTCGGCATCCTGAATGAGCACCTGCTGCTGAGCTACACCACAGCCCCTGCTCCGAAATTTTACCTGTAATGCTGAGTGTTGTTCAGCATCCACCAGTGGCATTCCAGCTCTGGGCTCTTCACTCCATTAGACTGATTGAAGCCCAGCTTGGGGGCAGACAAACACTTGTTAACACAAAGCACCAAATCTTTTCTTCAGAGAGGCCCTTCCTGATACTTTGTGTTTACATAACAATAGTTAAGATGGAATATGCGATTTTTGTTTGTTCTCTTGGTGCTGGAAATCTAATTCAGGGCCATGGATATATAAGACAAGAAAGACTATCATAGAACTATATCTCAACCCCCAGTTTTTTCTTAAAATGTATTTAGTACAGGGTCTGCAGGGTCTACAGGGTCTCACTACACAGATTGGACTTGTAGTGATCCTCCTGTTTTCAGCCTCCCAAGTGCTGGGATTATACACATGCTCCTAGTCTCATTGATTGTCTCAGTACACCCCAGGAGTGGGGCCAACATGGCACAGTGGGGATTGAACCCGGTCCCTGTGTCTGCCTAAGCAAGAGCGTTAATCCACTCAGCTATCTAGCTATCTTTAGTCCACAACCCCCATTTTTGCAGCAGGGAAATCAGCCTGCTTGAAACTAGTGCTTTGTGAGTCATGGAGTAGAAACAATCATAAATGCAAACTTTAAAAAGAAAAAAGGAAAGAATTTCTGACCCCTTATCTAGAAACCCACAAACAGACTACTTGTATAGCTAGTAGCTTGGGAGACTCTGGCCAATTACTCATACTTTTGAAAGAGCCTTCTTTTGGAAAACTGAAGGCAAAAGTTCATTTGTGCTTGGATTTCTCTCTCTCTGAAAAGGTCATCTACTGTAATAAGTAGTCAAATTGTGACTCCCCTACCCTCTCCTACCCCCTACATCTGGGAGTGGGTTATCATGGAGACGCAATTTCTTAGAGCATTGAACTGTTGAAATTTTCATGACGTAGCAATTAGGCTACATGAGTGGACTTAATGGCATTGAGCTTAATGTACTTAATGGCATTAATAGTGTTTAAAATGGTAAATTTTATGGTAAGTATATTTTACCTTAATTAAAACAATGATTTTAAAATTTAAATGTATCTGAGCTGTTTGGGGATTTAGAGGGTACATGGGACTGAATGTTACGTTTTGCTGAATTGGTAAGATCTCAAAAAGTTTTGCTTCAAGTGCTCTGGAATATTTAGAAAGCCTACCTTGATTAGCTCCTTCTGACACAATTTAGCATATCCATATAATTGATCTGCTAATTCAGACTAAGACCAAGGCTGAGTATCTCCAGTCAATTAGGCAAAAACTTTTAGCCCACACTTACACTAATTAACAGACGAAGGTCCTAATTGAACTGCTGCTGCCAGAGCAGACACAAGTGAATCACACTCTCAGATTTTCAACGTTGGAGTGGATTTTCAGAGTCTTTTAATTACATGACGGCTTTCACGCTCTCCTCTGGTCCATCATCCATGTCCATCTTGTCCACTTTCCATTTCCCATGATTTGAAACTGACAGGAAACTTCCTATAATTTCCAAGAGGACATAAACTGCCTTAGAATAAATGCTTGATTCTAACCATCCTTTTCATTTCCATTTATGGGTAAACGCAAACATATCTGCATTAAGTAAACTATTTTCCCTTAAAGAAAATATAATTATTTTTCTGGATGATGACAGATTAGCTACATTTGATTTAGCTTATTTTATGAAAAATGTTACTGTTCTTATAATAGAAAATATTATTAACCAGATACATCTCTCCTGGACTGAACTGGAAAATTTGCCATATAAGTTGAGCATCTTTAAATCCAAAATCTGAAACCTTTCACCCACAGGATGGAACAAGTGCAAATTGCAAATCTAACCTGAGATGATAGGTAACACTCAAAATACAGGAGCACTAAAAATAAAAATATTGTATAAAATTACCTTCAGGCTATGCGTAGGAGGTGTTTATGAAGAATAAAATCATAGAGCATAGTTTCACATTTAAATTTTGGTCCTGTCTTGAGGCTATCTCATTATGTATATGCAACTATTCCAGAATCTGAAAACAAAACACTTGCCATTCCAAGCATGTCAAATGAAGGGCCCCCAACCCTTACTTCTTAAGAACATCTTAAAAATAAAATAATAAAAAAATGGTAGTTCAGGTATTGGAGCGGTGTTAATTCCACATGGAGACAGGCCAGAGGAGGATAATGTATCAGCACTGACCATGTGTCATCTAAAACCTGTGGCGGTTCTCTTTAGTAGAACCTTGAGCTTATCAGGAAGAAGGAAGAAATGGCCTGAGGAGAACAGCTCAAATACCTGGGCTGGGTCATTGTGACTATGTTGATGAGCTCCAGCAAAAGGAAGACCCACCATACTGGAGAATATTATTTTTAAATTAAGTTTATGGTGTTCTTATTGTGAAAAGATTTCCTGTCTGTTACATATAATTTAGGGAGGAAAAAAAAATATATGTATATTTCCATGAGTATATTGTTTCTTACACCCATAAAAACAAGCATGATTAGGGATAGCTGGAATGTGTGACTAAGTGGAAATAAGCAGTGATTTTGTTTGGAAATGATTTACTAGGACAGTGTCTTGGACATAAGAAGTCTTCTGTAGACAAAAGACCTTTGAATGATTCTTTGATGTGCCTAGGTTCAAGCTCAGGAGCACTTTGTTGAATGTATATCAAAAGCTCCAGTTTTCTCAGGAAATTCTGAAGAAATCTTAAAGCATCATCTGAAGGGGAAATGTACCTTCAGCTGTGGCCCTGACTACCTTTCTCAGCCTTCTAATTCTGTTGCTTTCCTTCTCTTAGATGGAGAGACAAATGTCTGTGAACTCCAGCATCATGGGGATGCAGGGTCCCAATCTCAGTAACCCTTGTGCTTCTCCCCAAGTGCAGCCAATGCATTCGGAAGCCAAAATGGTAAGCAACAGCTGTCTTCACCCGTTTTCTATTTCATGACTTGTTCCTTTGATCTCTACCCTGACTGAACATTTTCAGTTAACCAGCTAGAGGGGTTCTGTCTTTGTTTTGGTGAATAGATCTTTCCCTGAATGGGCAGTTCAGAAACTGGCTCACTTTGGAGGCTACTTGTTATAAGCATTTGATATCAGATGACTATGTTCTGAGCATTGGGTTGACATGTGATAATAGAGAAAGGGACGTTTAAAAGTTTAGGGCAATATTTAGGAGTTGGGGTAGGATATACTCTAGTATGTTTGCTCACATTGTAAAATAAAGAAAATAATCTAGAGTTTCAACATCTTCCTGAAAATAGTTATAGCTTCAGTGCCAGCCTTCCTGCTCCCATGTTACTAAAACAGACCTTTGATTCTTGTGTTCAAATTATTATAGAAATATTTGGCATTTTTTTAATACTTGTCATATGTGATGTTGTTTTGAAAGGATAGGCTTTATTTTCTTTTAATCTGTACTGAAAAACACAATTTCAGGTGGCAACTTTTAATGATTTTTAACATATGATATTTGTGTACAGTGAGATCCATCTTTCCAACATTAGCGATAGATTTATGCATCTCTAGTCTCCTAAGTAGGACTAAAAGCAGTGCGTGTCTGCCATTGGAGTATAAACTTGCTTGGATTACTTAGCAGTTTCTTGATCCGAGTAATTAAAATAGGTTAAAATAGGTTTAGTATTTTATAGTTAAATTTGGATATCACAGTTAGTAAAGAATCGAATGAATGCAAAATATACCATACAAATTTTTTGTATCTGATATTTGATGAAATGGTGTTTTCTAGAAATTGAAGAGTCATCTAGCCTGCTTGCTGACCAGCAGATTAGGAACTATGCTTATAGAAAGGTACTCATGGCAGCTCTGAAGTTCGGTCACTAATTCCTACCTAGGGACGGACTGAGACCTGAAAACTTCCTTTTCAATGTCAACAAGACATTGTTTGACGCCTGTCTTGGTCATTTTCTCTTGGAAACTTCATTCATTTGATGAGCAGCTTCTTGACCCGAGGAATTGACTGAACACCAGTGCTGGCTATGTTGGGCAAATAAGGTGTGTGGTCAGGAGAGCGCTCTTTGCTGTGCCACAGCTCTGTGATGTGCCAAATGGCACCAGCTCTTGCAGCAGAGCTCGTTAAATCTTTTTGGAATTGGCAAATATTTTTTCAACTTAAGCCTAGTGGAGCCAAAGCAAATACTTGCTGGCAGAATAAAGTTCAAACTGGCATCTGTTTTGGAGACCAAAGTAATGCCATTTACCTTTCTTTTTTTTTAAGGAAAAATAAAAAATGAGCTGTGAAGGTACTTAAGGAAAAACAAAATTAAATTCTTTATGCATGGAGAATAAGCATTCTGCGTCTGGGGCCTAAGACCTTAAACCCCAGTTGGATGATTCCTGAATCTTATTTGCCTCAGGGTCTATAGTCCTTTTCAAATGGGACCCTCCAGATAAACTTGAGGGTTTCTAAAATGTAATTCCAAACCAAATTTCTTTTGCCAGTTGATTTTTGCTGGATTTTATGCCACTACTTGACTCAGAAATGCCCTGACATTTTTCCTGCTGGCCAAGAAGGTACAAACTTCCAAAGGTAGTGTAGGTTTATAATTATTTATGTGTGTGAAATAAATCACATGCTATGGCAAATTAATAGTGAATAATGTGTGCTTAAAACAAAAGGGAATTGATCTGTACTTGTAAAAATAGTGTCACCCACAAATGTTTGCTGAGTTAAAGTCACAGAGCAAGCACGCTACTCTGCTGGTTCACGTTCTAAGTATTTCCAGGCCCACGGTGTCTGGGCTAATGTACTTGGTCATGGAGTTGAAGGCTCAAGAGCACAACTGAATCTTATTTGCTAGAGGTTGGAGATTTGTCTAGTTAATGAACTCGATCAGCTATTCCCCAGCTCCCACTCCTGCTCACTGTTATTGCCTATACATTAATCCAAAGGGAGAAAGGGCAGTATTGGCCACTTACATTTGGAAAAATAGCATTCATTTAGAAGTTTGGAAAAGTGTTAAGTGAATTTTAATGTCACCCAGCATCTCTTCCTCTGCTTGCTTTATTTACTGGAAAAACCAGTGATTGCCGTCTATTAGCTGTACAGTATTTTTGAGCAGCTTTGGGGCTGCTCAGATGAAAAGCTTTTATAAAATCCCAAGTAGTGAAAAAAAAAAAAAAAAACCTTCCATGATTTTAATGTCAGCCAGAGCCTCCCCAGGTTTCTCTGAACTATGGGCTTTGTTATTCTATGCCTAATTTTCTTCCTGTGTAAGACGGGAATGGATTCCAGATTTCAACTGAGACTCTTGTTTCACTGTTTTCAAGGACTTTTCCTAAGGTCATACATGGGCTATTGTGATGAATGCACTCGGCAGGGTGTGTTCTCAGAGTGCACAAGTAACCAGAGAGCTGCCCACTTCACAGCCCTGCAGAACTGCTCTCCCAGGAATCCTGTGTCTGTGTGTTCATTTCCATTTCCCCTTGGGCTCCTGACAAAAGCCATCATTCCGAGTATCTCGGGAAACTTGGAGATCTTAGAGGAACCCTTAAGGCAGGATTGCTTTCCATATACAACTGCACTAGATACTCTCAAGTTAGGGAAAAATGGCATTGTTTTCTTTACATGAAACCAGTCATTTTGGTTTTGGAAGACAGTAAACTGGGTGTTCTTAATAAGCTCCCGAATCCATTAATCTGGTCATCCTAAATCAAGAAGCATACATGCTAATCTTTTGATACAATGTGCATCAATATCAGTGTACTATCTAAGATAGTTTTGTTATCATTGTGACTGATTATAATTTAGTTGTATGGATTTTTTGAAGAATTACACCAATAGAGAGATGGTGTTACAGATGTACAAATGTACACACACATATGAGGATTAAACTTGGGGTTATAGCAGGCACAAAGTCCCGACAGCCTCTTTTTAACCCAGCCAAACAATAGGTTCTTCCTTCCAGAGTCTTGGGACCTGTATACTTGGTGCAAATTTTGAATAATCGATGGGGAAAATAAGGAGATGAGAGGAATGAGCCTAGAAAGATGTAGAAAAGGAGGAAGAAGGACACAGAAGGTAGGGAAGTGCAAACTTCACTGGCACAGGTTCCAGTCCTTGTGATGTGTAAGTGACTCTCCCGTGATGTTCATGGCATTCTCAGAGTAACACAGACTTGTGGTCATTTCATTTTGTAGGAATTAGACCAATTTTGTCTAGTTTTGAAAGAAGGTTTTGTTTTAAAGAAATTGATAATAAGCCAGTATGGTGGTACATACCTGTGATCCCAACTACTCAGGAAGATGAAACAGAAAGGGTCCAAAATTCAATCCCAGCCTGGTTAATTCAGAGAGATCACATCTTGAAAGAAGACATAAAATTTAACTGGAGCTATAATTCAGTAGCAGAATGCTTTCCTAGCATGTGCGAGGTCCTGGGTTCAATCCCCACAGCTGAAAAAAAAAATCTGGGAATAAATTTGGAAGCTCAACAATTAGTCGGAGGTTGAGAGTATTTATCTATAATCTATTTTGTGTCTCACTAATAATACTAATGACTATTATCCTACAGAAACAGATTAAAACAAATGATGGCAGTAAACAACTATTTTCAGGGGTAAGGAGGCCCTGGGCTCCTTTCCCCAGATTGTACCTTCTGTTTGGACAAGGTTATAAGGCTACAGAGATACTAGGAAGAAGGTGTGTTTAGTTGTGTTTGATTTTGTCTTCAGCACTGTGATAAAGTTTCCACTTTACAACTGAGACAACAAAGGCTCTGAGAAATTTAAAAACTGATTCAGTGTCCCATTTCTTAGCAACAGCTTAAGTCTCTCACTTCAATGACAAAGGTTTTTGATCCTTTAAAATGTATCATCGATCCTTCAAACAAAAATGTCACATAGCTGCCAATGCCCATAGCTGTAGCTGCTGAATTAAATCAAATTCTTGGGGGCTGAACTCACGACCTACTCACTGAATTATATGTCTGTCCTTTTTTAGAAGAAGAAAACAAGGTCTTTCTCAGTCTAGCCTCAAACTTGCCATCCTCCTGCCTTATCCTTAAAGAGTTAAAATCAAATTATTTTATTTATATTTTATCAGAATAGGGGTCAAGGATGAACTCCAAAAACCTGGAGAAGGGGAGTTGGTAATAGTATTGAGTTTATCCTGTGGTTTTACCGGAGCTTTGGTCTCATTACCTGACTCAGTTCACCATCTTGTTTCCCAAACACACTTCCATCTCTTCTTACTTTACATGTGTCTTTCTCTCACTCAACTAAGTGGAAGCTCCTTGAGGACAATTCTTGCATCATATAGGTACCTGGAACTGCACAACACCCCAGAAATGAGAACTGAATGTAATTGAGTTGAAATAGTGGAAGGAACCAACTTTTACATCTGAGACAACAAAGGCTCTGAGGGAGGTGCTGCCCACTCATACCCGCATACCTGCTCTCCCAGGAATCCTATGACATCCTCAACTGAGCATTTATATTTGTTTACCTGAAGTAAGGAAAGGGAATGGGAAGCAATGAGTAAGGGGGAGGGTGGGGCTGATAAGGAGCAGATAAAAATAGGTAAATTCCAAGCCAAGCAACCAGCTTATAAAGAGTAGCTGGATACATTTAATTTCTTTGAAAAATATCTGCAAATAACACCTAGCATACTTTTTATTTGAGAGGAAAGCAATATGTGTGTTACTTCAAAACAAAACAAAACAAAAACAGATGTTGGAATGTCACTGTCCTCCTAGGAATTAATAATCAATACCTAATATGGTTTCTTCCTTTGTGATGGGCTGTCCATGCTGTAATTCTGTCTTTGATTAACAATACCTCCTCTCTACTTAGCTTTGTAGTTAATTGATAAATACATAAATGTATGTATTTAAAGAATGAATGAACAAAACTAAAAGAAAGAGACAGCCAATGTTTTTGAGATGGAGGGTACAGGAATTGAAAGGGACTTGTCCAGGCTCTAAACTCAGGCCCGCCGTTTCAACCTAGGGCTGTGCCTTTTTAGTCATCTGTACTGTAAATTACTGACAGAGCTTCTGTTGGTTCATGATTTCCTCCTTGCAGCCTGGCAGACAAGAACTAGGGTAGCATTGTGAGTAGTTCATGGTTAAATATGCACTTTGTTTTGAATGTCAACTTGGGTGTGTTTGTGTTTGGCTTTCCCCTCCCTAATTATTGAGCTGGATGACTGTTTGCCTAAGGTGCCCCCTGGCCACCCACTGTCCAACAGATAAATCACAGAGAAGCCTGGCTCCATACGGAGCTGGCTGGAAGATGCCTTTGTGAGGGAAGATGGTCTCCCGGGAGCATCTCCCTGGCATTCTTGAGAGATGCAGCTCTTTGATTTGCTTCTTTATGCTAATGATGCTTTGTTTCCTAAAAATGAAGAATAAAAAAACAGTGAATGAATGGACTCTACTTTACAGAAGTTTTGTGGCCAGGAAGGATGTGCTGCTAACTTTAGGAAGCATCATGCTAGCTGGATGGATCATGCTAGGAGCCATGAGTCTCTGTAAATAGTAATAAATACCATGAGAGAGAGAACTAAGGTGGCCACCTTTTGTCAGAATCCTTCTTCCTCATAGCTTTGAAAACTATTGTCCAATGGGCTGATCAGTAGGAATTATATAAGATTCCTGATAACAATAACAGCCTATGCTTTCACTAATATATATGATGCCTCCCAATGTGTAGGCAATTTGTCCTTCCAAAACACCATGGTAGGAAATTGCAGTTGTCAGCCAGGCATGGTAGTAGACACCTGCAATCCTGGCATTCAGGAGGCTGAGGGATGAGGCCAGCCTGGCTACATAGTGAGTTGAAGGCCAGCCTGAACTCCATAGTGAGATCCTGTTCCAAAAAGACAAAAAATAGAGGCTGGGGAGATGGCTCAGTGGAATAAGTGCTTCCCTGGCAAGCATAAGGGCCTGAGTTCAATCTCTAGTTCTGCCGAGAGAGAGAGAGAGAGAGAGAGAGAGAGAGGAGAAAAAGAGAGAAGAGGAGAGATAGAGGAAGAAGAAGGAGGAGGAGGAGGAACAGGAGAGAGACAGAGAGAGAGAGACAGAGAGAGAGAGAGACAGAGAGGAAAACTGGGAAGTTGCAGCTGTCAGCATCAACTGAACACTTATATCTGTGGCAGGAACCCTGCTAAGCATCTTGCAGTATATTCTCATTTAGTCCTGGCAACATACATGACCAGAAAGGGACAATTCATCCTCTCATTTTCCAAAAAATTCGCTGAGAAGTTGAGTGACTTGTGGAAATATGCCCTGCTGGTGTATGTGGCACTGGTGCATGAACGCAGGTGTTGGCTGCTTGGTCCTGGCCCTCAGCTGTGTTCTCCCAGCGGTAAGGATGATCATCCTAGTGATACAGGGAAGTAAGACTCCCAACCTGACCTGCATGAGTTCATGTTCTTTTTAGGAACAAATGGAGGTTGAAGATAAAACTTTATTGGAAAGAAAAGCTTCTGTTAGAGAGGGACAGAAGGGGGGCCTGAGAAGGTTGTCCTGGAAGCTGCCTCTTTCTAGTTATTTTACAGGGCAAAACCATATGGGACTAAGGTAGAGAAGGGGTCTCGCTTAGGTGGAAGTGGGGTGGGGCAAAACTATGGTCAACCAATGGGATTACAAGCACCATTGCTCAAATAAAGTTGATTAGGCCCAGGACCAAATGGGGAAGTGAGTCACATATAAGTGGGCATGAATAGGGGACAGGGTCTCTTCCCCTGGGGGTGAGGTTGGGCTAGTGACTCACTTGGGTCTTTTCAGGTGATTGCTACCTATTTAGAATATCAATCTTTTAACATTTGTTTGGCCTTTAGGTCTGGTTCACAGGAGCATCTGTCCCTCCAATAGTTGTTTTTGTTTTCTGGGTTAACTCCTTCTAGAGCCTGGCCCTGTCTGTCTATAATAGTTCTAGCTAACTAAGCTGCCTGCAACACTATGAGTTCATATTAATAGAGCACTTTTCCAATTGGAACATATTCCGATGTACATTGTTCATTAGGGTCTCATGGAGACCCCTGAAAGATCATAAGGAAAATATTGCTATTCTCATTTTATAGACACAGGGAGGTTAAGTGACTTTCTTAGCATCACACAACAGCACCACACATCTGACCTTTGGTCTTCTTTGCCTTTTTCTTATTTCTACTGTATCATGCTGTCCCTTATGTTCCTATGGTGACTTATTCAGAATAAAACCAGGCTTCTATAAAAACAAAGGGAGGTTGTGTGAAGCAAGGTGTCTTAGGCCCAGGCATCAGTTTAGGCCTATTAAACTCTAGACCTCCTTGTGTGAATATTCTGTGTTTCTGTAGCTCAAGATACATGCTGAATTTGAGCTAGTGGTTATTATTAAGAAAATAAAAGCAACAACACTTCAAGAGAAGCGCCAGTCCCTTCTTCTTGGCTGAAAGTATAAGCCTTTATATGCCACTGATTTTTTTTGTAGAAACTTTCATGTAGGAATCTACCGTGTCATTTTTCAGATAAGAACTAAATGGTTAGCCTATGAGATAGCTGGTAAGAGAAGGCCTGCCAACCATCTGTATTTCCTCAGAACAGAGCCAGCTCCTATTGAACTTGTATTCCATGTGTCGGTCAGCACTCCTAACATGTGAGGCAATGCATTTGATTATATTTCTCTTAAGAATTTAGAGATCATCATCTACCATTTGCCAAATTCCAAAGCAGGAAAAGCATTTGGGATTTTTTTTTTTTCAAAATCCTTTTCTTTGATAAGCGAAGCCCTGGAGCTGAAGTTAGCAAGTTGTCTAAGGCTATAAGCTAATTAGTAGAAAAGAGGAATCAGAATCTAGCTTCCTGATTTTCACATTTCTTGACCTTTGCTTTCAACATGCAAATCAAGAATTGACAGGGACAGTCATCTGCCAGCCCCTGGGAGCCCATACTCCAAGGCCACTCTTCCCGGAAGCATTTTTCTGCAGAAGTTAATTAGTGACCCCACAAAACCATCATGTACTGCCAATGTATACTAATAAAGTAAATAAAATGAAAAGTACATGGGGGAGAAGAGAGTCAGACAGTTTTTCCCTGTGTCAACTGGGAGTGGAAAGAGACCCTCAGATGGAGTGAAGAAATGAACTCCGTTCTCTGATTCTTCCAGAGACTCGTTGGACCTAACATAAGACCCCCAAGCTCCTAGTATCTTCCAGCCAGCATATGAATACATTCAGACTGGTTCATCTCTTGACATCTAACACAACTTGCCCTCATCTTGCCTGACACCAGCCAATGTTCCCACGTGTCCTCAGTGTGTGCTGGGGGCTTGCATGTATCATGTTTTTCCTTTCTGTGCTGGGTGTGTAGTAATGGGTGAAGCCACTGCATGCACAAGCACAAAGGGATATTGAAACAAACTTCACTGCCATCACATCTCGTCCCTGGGTTATCCCTTCTCCTTGCAACTGGCTCCTTGTGTATATACTGGGACTCATTTTCTCGTAGGACTCATTGTCTTCCCGGTTTTATTTCTCTTCTTTTTCCCCAATATCCACCCTGTTTTGGTCACCATGGCAATAGGTGAAATATAATCCCAATATTTGTTCACTAACTCTGTCATCCAGCCCAGCACTCACATGGCTGGGTCTTGTTTTTGTGTTTGTTTAATGTTCCCAAGCCTAAAATCAGACACATCTGGGTAGGACACTGCACATGGTCTGGTTCAGAACATCCCCCTTGACAAGTTTTCGAGCATGCCTTCCCTGTGTCTTTGTGTACGTGTGCCCTCATGTATGTCTCTGTCTGCCTTGGAACATTGTACAAATAAGTTCAGCTTGTGTTGGAAAAGCCAGGAGGAGGAAAACGAATTTAAGAAATCTTGTTGCAGGGAAGCTCTGCTTTGTAGAGATGTATTTTAGTCTTTTTCTTGGAATGTATGTAACCTACGCTTTCCAACATTTTTGCCAGCGCAGCTAGTAGTGAAAGTTTGCTTTGCATTTTGCATTGATGGCCTTGCCCTGATTTTTTTTTTTTTTTTAATGTGGTAAGGAGAGTGCATCTGTCAGAAAATTTAAGCTTTGAGGAGGGTGGATACTGTGGCATCGGAGTAGGTGGGGGCAAATTTTCTTAAACATTTGAGATTTTATTTTCTTAAGAACAAAAGAGAATCTAATCTTCGAGTCTAAAAATAACAAAGAATACATTTTCTCAGTGGATATCCTTTAAAAATTCTCTTTATCCTGTTAGTTTAAAAAGCTGTCTAAAGAGTGTGATGTTATTGTTATATTTGCATTAGCATGAATTAGAGGCATCATTAAGGCCTTAGAAGAAGTGTGTTTCAAGAGGAGGTGATTCCCATGCAGGGATAAAGGGTGCGACAGGGTACGCAAGTCAGTAAGCAGACTTCAGCAGAGGGCTGGGCTGAGCAGCGCAGGAGCACACCTGGGTCGAGGGGCTTCTCCAGAGCACCCTTCTGTCTGTGAGAGCCCTTCAGAGGAGCCCTCCACACCCAGGCCTTCTTGGCAGGAGAGGCTCCAAGCTGATGTCTTCTCCGTTCTAGCCCCTTCCCTTGCACTCACCTCTGCACACCAAGATCCCTCTCTAAAAGCCCATCCTCAGAACCTGGCACTTCCTACAGCTGCCTTGCTCTGTCTGTCTGCCTTACCTTTTCTCTGCTACCTCCTCCACATGCCATCCTTCACCTGCACAAATTTGACTTCTTTTGTCAAGACTCAGCTCAAATGCATGTTACCTATGAGGTCTTTTCACCTGCTGGAGGCAGACGAGCTGGGCTGACTGCAGGGCAGACTCTGCTGGCTCCTTGTCTCTCTCCTTGTTCTGGAGTTTCAAGATGTTGTCGTTGTCTTTGTGCCTACCAACCTGTGACCTCTGCCCAAGCAGAGGTCAGCCTGTTTCTGCTCCACGCACCCAACTCAGCATCCCCTCTTTGTTTACCAGGTTCCCAGTAGATGTGTGCTGACAGAAGGAAGAAAAGTATGATAAACTGTTGCAGAAAGATTCAATACTGTGATTTATAGTAATAGATCATCTCAAACTGTTGCTTTTTGGGGTGTGTGTGTGTGTGTGTGTGTGTGCGTGTGTGTGTGTGTGGTGTTCTGAGTTTCAGGGAGAAAGTAGGATTTTTAACTCAAGTGATCAATTCACAAAATGTGGAGGCCCAGGGGCTATGGCAAGCAGCTAAGAGAGCTGTTTGAACAGTTGCAGATCCCTGCCACTGTGGCCCACATCGCCGCTCTGGAACCTGGAGCCCTGCTTTCTTTGACTCCTTAGTTCTGAAATCTCCCTAAAAATGTTTCCCTCCTCTCTATTTTCCTTCTTTCCTCCTTTTCTCCTCTCCTCCCTCTCTTTATCCTTCCCTTCTATCTTCCCCTCTCTTGCTCACGTCTCTTACTTCTTCGAGGTCATCTGGTGTGTACCATGTTGCCTTGCTTTGTCTCTGGCTCCTGCGCTCGGTGATCTTTCCTCCTCAGCCTCCTGAACCCACACAACAATTTTTTTCCCTCTAGATTCATACTGAAATCCAGAGAAGTAATGATAGGGCAGGCTGTCCTCCTGTTGTATTTGCAAATTTTTACTTACCAGTCTTACTAGTAATTCTACTTCTATTTTCTAAGGCTACATACATACCTGGAAATATATCTGCTAGCTTCCAAGATTTCTTTTTGCTTTTAAAATATTCTTTTGCTTGGAAGCAGTGTTTTATAGTTATTTTTCCTACTCTCCCTCTCAGATTTACGCTCATGTAGCTGATTTATTGCAAAATTATTGGTTGTCTTGGGAATATTAATGAAGTTGTTTCATTTTTCTCTGTTAATCTAGCCAAGTCTTTGTTTAAATATTTACTTGACTATCTCCAGTAAATGGAAGATTTGTGTCTGTGTCATTCACCACTTTCTGAGGTAGGATGATTTGGTTCCAGCTCTTATTCTATTTCTGACCAATGAGCCTCTGATCATTTGCTTTTTACTGGTCACCATGTGAATTTATGTTAAGCTTTACCATCATTCATAGCTGATTAAATGTTGTTGAATCCATTTTCAAGCCAGAAAGAAGCAAAAACTGTAAGCAGCTCGTGTCCCGTGGAGTGATGTGAATAATTGCCTTGAAGTTGAATGAGTCTTCTAGTAACCAGGCTGTAACATCCTACCGGTGTCTGGTTCCTCAGGAGGAGGAGCCTGAATACTTGTCACAGAGTTGGCACAAAATATCTGTTTGTCAAATGAATGAAAGGGGGCAATCAATGGTGTAACATATCAGATAAGCATCATGTGCCGATCATGGGCCACCTTCCCATGTGGGAGGGACTATGCAGAAGGCACTGAAACTGTGCATTTATATCTATCATTTAATGCTCTGAGGTAGCTGGCCTCAGTTTTCCAGATGAGGCAGATGAAATGGTGGGCAGAGAACAATGCCTGAGATGAGTCAGCCCACCAGAGGGATACCAAGGGCTTGGCTTCAGAGCCCACATTCCTTCTTGGTGTTTGAGGGAAGAGGTGGCCCTTCATGCTGCGTGTCTGCTTTGATAGCCTAAACACAGAGCTGGAACCCAGAAAGCAGTGACAGTGACCCAGAAGGTGTTTATCACCAGGGTCCACTGGTGTTTGCCAGCAGTTCCTTGACATTCCTGAGGCATTCTCCTGGCACTTTTATGGTTCCCAAACCTGTTTGTGTCACACATCATTTCCCTGTGTAACAGGCAGAGAACAAAACAACATTGGTGTCCTGCCCCTGTTCCCATTTGGAGCTGGAGAACAAACGCAATTAAATCTCTTCCCCAGCAGAGGTTCAAATGACTCTAGGTCATGGAATTCAAAGATCAGTTTTTGATATTTGAAACTTTAAATGATAAATTGAGAAATACTGCCTCTAACAATATTATTAATAGTAACTGTTAGCTCATAAGTTAAGATCTATGGAATATTTTTACACATTTCAATAAGCTATCAGACTAGCTCCTTATAGAAACCACTGCTCCCAACTGAAATTAAGAGTAAGGTAAAAAAATATATATTTTTTCTTTTTGAGAAGCAGGATGGCCAGGCATAGTGGTTCATGCCTATAATCCCAGCTAGTTAGAAGATTGAGGCAAGAGGGTCACAAGTTCAAGGCCAGCCTAAAAAATCTTAATAAGACCATGAATCAAACTGAAGATTTTGAAAAGGATTGAAGATGTACCTTAATGGTGGGACACTTGCCTACCATGCCCAAAACCCTGGATTCAATCCACAGTACTCCAGAAAAATCAACACAATGAAGCACTGGTTGAAACAAACCAATACTCGAAATGAGACAGTGAAGCTTGGATCTTAGATGCATGTCCTGGTTGTTACACCTGTTCTCTATTTCTCCATCTATAAAACGGGAAAAGCCATAGGACTTCTCTTTGAGTGGTTTTAGGAGTGAAATGAAGGAGAATAGTCATCTGGCACTTAATAATTTTTTTCCTCACATATTTTTTTCCTGATTCAAAGGTTGCTTTTTCTTCACTGGATCAATGCAGTTCGAAATGTACTTTTGTCAGCCCTATAGTCCAAAGGAGAAGACTGAGACTAAGAAAGATTAGGGATCATCTTTGATCACTTAGCAAAAATCACTTCTAGACTCCAGTTGCTAGTTTTGATCAATGCATTTAGTTGCCTTGCCCTTTATAGAGGGATCTTTATACTTTATAGAGTATAAAATCTCAGCAAAGGTATGCAGCTGTTACTTTGAATTTGCCAATTAATTGAACTATGTGAAGGTAAAACCTTAAACTTGTTTAAAACAGTTAACTACTTTGTTCTGAAACTACCATTTAGTGCAGAGTATTTCCAAACACATTACTGAGTTATGGCTTGTTAGTTCACAAATATTAGCACAAAAATTGTATATATTAAATATTACAATATTAAAATATTAGAGATAAAATTACATAGAAGACCAAAGGCCCACCAAAAAATGTCCATTGAATTCCATTGTTTAAAATAGAATTTTACTATGGCTGTACAAATCACTTAAGTTATAAATATATTTGGAATATGTCTGGCCCTGGGACTCAACTCTTTACCCTAAAGTAACACAAGTAGTGTCGTGCCAATTTGGGCATTTATTTCTTTCTTTAATGGCTAGGGTCATCATTGGTTAGAAAGATAGCTTTCCTTATACTCTTAAAACAGAGTTGGAAGAAATATTAGCAATGGTGTTAGAGATCTTCAGAACTTGGATAGAAGTGGTTGAATCTCTGGGACATGTTATGAAGGGTCTTTGCCAACAAGCCCTTTGGAACAGCCATACCCATGATAATAGAGTGTGAAAACCAGATTATGTTCAAGTCTGATGAATGAGTCCAGCTGTTCTCTAGATCGGTATGGGGTATGTGAGAACATGGGATCACAGCAAAAGCATGTTTATCTCATTCCATCATTGCAGTGAGCGAGGCCTCCTGGGAATTTTCTTAAAGAGCAAGTCTGGATAGAGTTGTGTCTTAATGACCAAGGGATTTACCAGTGAGTTGTCCTCCTAAATTTCAACTAAGGATAAGTCAGAGTTGAGTTTGTAAGGGAGAAAGGCTGAAGAGCTGTATGTGTGTTCCTTAGACAAAGATAGTTGGTCACATTGTTACCATTAATGTCTCAGTTATTAGTTCAATTTGCTGTCAGAGGTCCATTTGCAAATTTGTGGTGAAGAAATTTCTACAAGTCCACCAAGAAGTTTGTTCATTTATCCTTTTACAAAAAGAAAAAAAAAAAAAAAAACCACCTTTTTATTAAGTACCTTCAAAATGCTTATACTTGCCTCTTAGAAATAGTACTCTAACAAGTAACTGTAGACATATACCATCCAAGGGAGAACTGTTCACTAGATGTCTATAATAAAACACAAATACAAAGGAAGTTCTCAGTTCCCCCTTCATGTTGACAACAGTGAGATCTCACGAGAAGCCCTTCGGGAGACGACCAGATAAGACAAAGTCCTGCATTCTCCTGTGATCTTCATTAAAATGAAATAAAATTGAAAATTCATTTCTGAGTCCCACTAGCCACTCACCAAGATTCGTTAACTACATGTGGCAGGAGTCTATCTTATTGGACAGCACAGGTAAAAATATTCCCATCGTTATAGAATTTCTATGCAACAGCATGAGACTTAACAGATATGAATGTCTGAGAAGGGTTGATTTTCCAGGGAGAATAACTTGAATAAGCTGAAGTATGCAGACAGAAAACAGTATCAAAATTTTAGTTTAAATGTTAGGGTTTTTTATGTATTTAATACGGGGTGCATAGGGTCTTATTATATAGATTGGACTTGTAGTGATCCTCCTGTTTACAGCCTCCCAAATGCTGGGATTACAGGTACCATCATGCCCAGTCTCAATTGCTGTCTCAGCATGCCCTGGGGGCGGGCCAGCACAGCATGCTGGGATCAACCCCCAGTCCCTGCATCTGCCTAAGCAAGTTAGTTATTTTTGAATTTATTACTTTTGCAAGAAGCATATATTGTTTACACTGCATCCACTTTTAAACTATTTTCCTAAGATGCATAAGACACCATCCTAGTTGTTAAATAGTTTACATGACCACCTTCCCACTGGAGGAGTAATTAGAAATTACAAGCACGCCCCCCAAGAGAAACCATATTTGAATTCAGAAGATAGGTAGGTTACTGCAAGCATCAGGAAGTGGGTATGCAGAGGGCAGTTGAACTTCAGGCCAGTCTGCAGGGTTACTGGAGCTGCTGCTTGTGACCCAAGTCTTGCAAGTGTATTAGGATTCAGATGGGGTGGTGGCATTAAATTCCTTACCTTGGTTTTAAGATAATTGAAGTTTCACAAAGTTCCTACAGCATTAGGGTCCAGCAAGCAACTGAAAAGCTGAGGCTCTCCCCACTGGCATATTCATTAATGCCTTTTTACTAAGACTGTTCTTTATACAATAGAGAGCCTATTTAGCTGTGCCAACTTACACGGAATAGTCTCCTTCTAAATGGTGTTAGCATGGATTAGTTCAGGGAAGTTTGCATTAGGTGGCTAAAAAAAGGATTTGGGAGCCAGAGTGTTAAGGATTATGCAAATCACTGGCTGCTGTGTGGATTGCATGCTGGAGAGATCTGTAAAAGAAGTTTTTATACACTAATAGGTGAGAGATGCACAACAGTTCTAGGTGAATTTCTGGGTAATGTGGACAGATCCAGTAAAAATGACAGTAGACAATCATGGGCACGTATATATTTTATTCTCCTGGCCACATCATTCCGAATTCATAAAAACTGATCCTTGGCCATGTATTCCATGAACTTACACACAGATTTCCTGGAAGTAGAATCTGATCAGTGACCATGCCCCTCTTCTGTTTGGCATTTTCTCTTCTTGGGAGCATCTGCAGTTGAGGTCTTGTGTATTATGAAAGTCACTGGCCTTTCCATTGTTGGCAGTTATAGTATTTCTTGTTTGGACAACTCCAGTCACAGAAGTCCTTCTAAAAGAATTCCTGCAGTTACCTAGGGAGAGAATGATTCATAAGAATGGGAGAGAAAGATCTTAGCAAGATAGATATAAAATGTACTGTGGTCCAAGCTCAGGTTAGGTCTTTAAAATTTGTGTAAAATGATAACTGAAATATGGGGAAAACAGTTTTCTAGAACACTATTTCACATACCTTTTACAGTGGGATAACTGAGGCTTGCTTCTGTGTCCTTCTCCAGCAAAATATCCTTACATGGAACTCTGTGGAACATAAAAAGGTAATGGGAAAGATGCTATGTACACATTGGGAGAAAAGAAGAATTTTATTTTTTCCATTGTCACTTGGTGTGTGACTTTTAAAATTTAGTTAATAGTTTAATATTTAGTCAGGCAAAAGAAATTCAACAGGCCAATCTAGATCTTGTTTTGAGTTTCTGATCAAGAATACATTCAAACATATTCATGCTCATCCAGGAATTTTTTTTTATACACTTGTTAAGTAACTGATTCCTGCTTCACTAAAAGTTATTGTGTTACCAAAATTGCTAAGGAATTGAGCACGTTTTCTAAGGTTTGTGATGCTGCCCTTACAACTTCCAGGTGGATCTTCTGCAAAGAACTTCATTGAAGGCAGGCCCTGATTCTCACATGTGGGTGTTGTGTCCAAACTATTTTTTTTTACATTTCATACAGGGTCTCAATATGCAGTTCAGACTCATAGTGACCTTCCCATTTTCAACCTCCCCCACACTGGGATTACAGGCATGTGCCACCACACTGGGTCTCAGTGGCCTGGTCAGCTCAGTGTGCCCCTGGGCTCTGGGCCTGGGCCAGCAACTGAATCCTTGTCCCTGTGCTTGCCTAAGCAGGTCCTTAGTTCTGCTGAGTTATCTTGTGGCTCTCCCAAAGTATATTTAGAAGTCAGTCATTTTGAACTCAGAACAGTTTTTCTTGCTAGAAATGTCAGAGATGGTTACTTTCCAGGACTGCCACAACAGCCTCTTATTTTGTAATGCATCCAGGAGCTCCATACAAGTGGGTAGGAGGCCGGGCTGGGGTGAACAGGATGCCCTTGCATCATGCCCAAGGAAGGTGTTTTTTATTTGGCATGGAGGCTGTCACCTGGGCTTCAGGGAGAACACACACACACACACACACACACACACACACACACACACACAAAAACAGAAACAAGAAAACACATTTTTCTCTGACAGAGTCTGTCTCTGCAAATAGCTCTAGGTTCAACATTTTGAACGTTTGGTCAAGATGCGCTACTTTCAGGGCAGCTCAATACCTCTGGAACTAAGTACATCCTCAGCTTTTTCTTCTTTTCAGTACTGCTAATCCCCATTTGGCAGCTCCATACCATCACAGGATTTAGAAACCAGAGGAATGATTATCACAAAACAACAGAAATCAATGTCCCCAGGATTTGTCATTAACAAGAACACACAACTCCCACTAGCTTAAAATATTGACATTTTCACAGCCCTTAAAAATAGCCACAGTGTGCTGTTCTCACATTCGATTGATATATTATGACTTTCTGATGTCAAAGCAATTGATTGATTCTTTTTCACATGGAAACCAGAAATAAGAGTGATGGAAATCACCTATAGAAAGATTAAATCCTCTCACTTCAAGGGCTGAACTAATTGAAGCAGTTCTATGTGCTTATTTTGTATTAGAATAAGAAAAACCTTTCATCTTTTCTGGAACATTAATAATGTCAGAAATGACATTTTCCACCCAGGTAATGTAGTCTGGATTCCTTAAAATGAAGTTATTTTCCCACCAACCCACATTTACCTATCACAATACTTGAAAATGTTCCAGTTAGTATTGTAGAGCATGGCTTTTTCTTGCTTTACTTTTATGTCACATGAATTGACACCTCTGGAGAATGTCAAACCAAGGTGCCACTGCTCACTGTTCATAGTGGTTCAAGGCTTTTTGTTGAGTTTGGCACCAAGAATCCCACTCTGCACCTTTCACTTGCCAGGAAAGCACTGTGCTGCTAAGCTGTATCCCCAATCAGTCCTTCAAGGCTATTTTTGAATTAAGGAAGAAGCAACAAAAGCCAGGGATGTGAATAATGGGAAAGGACTTGCTTCTGTATGGGTCTGCTAGTGCTGAAATGACAAAGGAAAGCACCACAAGCCGGCTATATTTAAAAATGAATGGTCTTAGTGTTCTGGAGACTGAAGTCCAGGGCAAAGGGTCAGTGGCACTGATCCTCAGAAGGACTGAAGGGGAAGGCTCTGTTCCAGGCTTCTTTCCTCACCTTACAGAAGGCCACCTTCAGCTGGCATCTTCACATGATCTATCCTACGTGCTCTGTCTGTCTCCTAGTCTTCCTAAAGGGACACAATCATATTGTGTTATGGCCTGCCCTAGTGACTTTTGCCTACCTTTATTACCCAGTTAAAAGCTGTACCAGCAAGTACAGAGACTTTCTGTGGTACTACGAATTAGGACTTCAACATGCAAGCATGGGTGGGGAGTGGGTTGGGAAACAAAGCCCATAAGGGTTTCCAAAAGCAAATCTTAAACAAAAGCCTAACTAAGCCTCCATAATTTAATCTTGCAAAATCAGATCTTGAATTCCACCAAGTTCTATGAGAATCTGTGAAGCCTGTCCAACTGGGCCTTTCCAATGAAAGTTTTCCTTTAATTAACGTAGCAGTTTGAAGATTGGCCCACTTTGGAAGCTGGAAAGCAGGCAAGAGAATGCCCAATATATAAATTTAGGAAAACCCTTACCCTCAGAGTTACACTTGCCCAGATGCATTAGCAGAAGTCTGAGAGTGGACACTTCTTTCATGCTGTGCCCTGAGACCTCATTGCCTCACCCTAGTCCTGATGTGCCTGCAGAGAAAGTCAAAACAATGTTCCCATGTCCCTGTCACATCTCTTTTAAAACCCCTCTTTTTGCAAATACCTAGCATTCCAGTGTTCTCAGAAGTAGGCTGAAAGAATGATTGCTACTGGAAGTTGAGAGGGGATGTAGATCTTGAGTTGTCAATGATAGCCACTAACCCCAGAACATATTTTGAGGTCCCTGAGCCAAATCTTTACATTTGGAGCCCAGTAGGATGCTTGCTCTTATTTGATCTTATTCTTGGTCTTAGTATTAGGTGATGATGTAGAAACTGGCCTAGAATTTGAGGAGAGGCTCCTTGCCCCTCTTTGTGAGTCCACAGCAAGTTCTGAATGCACTGACGTATTTGGTACTATGTCAATGTCATGACTGTGGTTAGGGACATCCAGTTGCCTTCTGAGGACTAATGAGGCGTAGATGTGCCTCAACCGTGCTATTAGCCTATAAATTACTGTGAACTTTAGAACCACATTTTTGCTCTAACAGAGCTGAGCCCCTCAGCCCAGAGCAGATGATTCAGAGGTCTGGAGCCTGTGGCTTCCCTAGGGATGGGCTGGAGCTGTCTAGAGCAAAAGAACTCTCCTTGCCCCCTGCAAGGATTGGGCCAGTAGTGGAAGCCATGTTGATGTTTTCCTTCAAGAAGTGACATGGTTGGCAGTGAGAAGATGAATGTTGCTATTTTCTGAGAGCCCAACAAGGAAAGCTAAGTCCAAGGGTTCCAAGATTAACCTCTTAAAATGAATAGGACCCTCTAGCTCTTCAGCAACACACACTTCCTCTAAGATCCTGCTAGAAGCCTCCTGTTGGAAGTGTAGCCTGAAGCTTCCATTCGACATCGTGAGCTCAGTACCTTGATGTGATTCTGCAGTCTCAAGTTAAATAGTCCTTCTAAGGGGGAAGATAAAAGCTGTGTCTAATAGCTCAGATGCTCTGGAATTTTTATTAAAAATTGATCTCTCCAGAGAATAGCTAATGGGTACAGGGGAAGGCCTGTTATGACAAGTAACTTCAGGGTAAGTGTGACAACGATTAATTGAATATTTCAAAATCACTAGTAGAGGTGTTGAAGGTCCCCAACACAAAGAAATAATATATATTTGAGGTTCTGGATATGCCAGTTACCTTGATGAGATCATTAAGGTACATATGTGCTACCTTGTGCACATATGTAGAAATGTCACACTGTGCTCCATAAGTATGAATATTCACTTTGTACCATCTAAAAATTTTAAAAATAAGTTTGTATCTCATTGGAGATACAAAGCCAGTTTTATGATGAGCTTTTTCAGTGTGACCTTAAAATATTTGCCATTAATATTAGCAAAAATAAATTCTTAAGTGATGTTGAAGAGAGAGAAATTCTAGTTGAAATCCAGGCTGCCCATAACTTTCTTATTCTTTTGCTAGTGTAAATCAGTTCTGTTCGGTGTGGCATTGGTGTGTAGTGGCTCATTTAGACCCTATGAAGCCTATTTATAGCTAAATTATATAAACTAAGGCTTTGCTGCTCAAAATGGGGTCCCTGGGCCCCCAAGATTTCATAGAAACTTCTTAGAAATGTAGACCTGAATTTAATTAACACCTTCAGGGCTGGAGATATAGTTTAGTGTCTAGAATGCATGGATACCCGGGTTCAATCCCCAATGAGGAAAGGGTCAAGGATTAACACCCTCAGGTGGTTTGTAGGACATTAAGTCTTGAGAAACACTGATCTAGAAACTTTTGAAACTCCAGAGATTTCAGACCAAGACAGGAGTGTTTCAATTGCCTTCTCTATCCAAACACTGATAATTACCTATAGCAGTTACAGAGGATGCATTTTTCCAATCAAGTCCTTTTATAAATGGTTCCTGATTTATCTATTCTGTTTGGGTCCTTTTGGTTTCTAATGAAGTTTAATTGATTAGCTCTATTTGTGAAAAGCTGAGGCTCTAATAAGCACACTCCCACTGGGTACACAACTAAATAGTTTATGAGGTAATTCGTATTTTAATGTCTTTCCTAATGAGCCCTTTCAGTAATGAAATCTCCAGGGAAAACATTATTGGTTTGCAGACATTTCTTAAGATACTAAGGCAGGAAGGCTGATGGATGTGGAAGTGTTAGGCTGTAGCGTAGAAAATAGTTTACAGATCAAAACAAGCTCAAGTACTTCGTTTCCTCAACAAAAGTTCCAGCAAGACATTTTTTTGTGTCCTATTTTCTAAACTCATATCTTCACAATCATTTTCTGTATTAGAAATAAGATTCTCTTTTCCAAAGCAGGTCTGTGACCCCTTGTTCCCACACTAAGTAAACAATGCAAGTGTTGCTGCTGTGTGTAATCTTACATGAACCTAAGGCAGGGGACAAGGGAGACACAAACAGACTCCATTCTTGTTCAGTGACTCTACATTCTTTCAAAGCCTGTATTTTAAATCATCTCAGCATCATCACTTCTGTAATAGTTGATGAAGGCATCAATCAATTCTTATTAATGCTCAAACCAAAATGAATCCCTTAAGCATTTAGAACTGCAAAGTAACTGAGCAACGAGACAGTGATAGGCATCATGGCCGAACTCTGTCCAAAGCAGTCAGGGCTAATCTCCTTTGAGGATGGAAGCAGTGTCTTGAGGTTGTTGGCAGCTGTTTTCAACCCAGAAGGACAAGGAGCCTCTCCTGCTTCCAGAGCTGAGCAAAGAGAAGATACATTGTCTTGAATCCTAATATGAAGCCAGGCAGATGCTCAGGCCAGAGTCAGCAGTCCAGATATGCTTCCCCCAGGTGTTTCTGTCTGGAAGTTCCAGGTTCTGACCCTGGGATGAGCTGGCCAGGCTTGCTAGGTGCCTGTGGCTTGCTCAGTAGATGAAGAGGCATAGCCTGACCCTCCTTTGTAGAACACAAGATCGAAGTCTCATAGCATGTACTGGAACCTGGAAAATAGCCATTGGTTAGCAACTGTGCCCTCTAATTTGTTAATAACATAACTCAACTTGAATAAACATACTTTTTCTTTTAACTGATCATGGAGATGGAGCCTAGAGCTAGTCGTAAAGGTGTCCCTGACAGGCCACTCTGCAACCATTGCTCATGGTCATGTCTTTTGTCTCAGAGGGGAAAAGCGAGAGCAATTCCATGAGGTCAGTGAAGGTACTCCCATTGGCCTCAGCTTCAGATTAAGGTCTGTTATCTGATGGCTCCGGATAAGAAGGATAAAAATTAATGACTTAATAGGCCATAAGGTTTAACAACATGTCTGTAGGTCACTAGGGACAGGGACAGGGAAGAGCTCATGTAGTGTTTTGCTTTCATTTAAGCAAGGTCTGGGCTGCTGCATGGTTGTCTAGTCACATCTAAGTCTATATAAGCTACATTCTGTAAATCCTTGAGTCTATGCACATCTCATGTTCTTATGAATGAGACAAGAAAACAAACTGATTTGAAATCTAAATTGTAACTCTGTCTGACATGAGGAAGAATGGTATGTAGGCAAAATAAAGCGATTCACAGGAAGTCAAGGTTATTGATCTTGACAGTAGAGTCTGCACTCTGAGTGTGACCCTGTTGAAACTAGAGAATGTGTCTGAGCCAGAAAGGATTGGTTGCTAGCGCTCACGGCTATGGACAGGGAGAAAAGCCAAGATACTGGAAGAGACTCTTCAAATGCCTTGGAAAGTCCTTGCAGAATGACCTACATCTTTAAACAGTGAGACTGTAGTGTCCATGAAACAAATGGAGGTAGAACTTGGCATGGCAGCATAAGAAGCAAGAAAGCCTAGGCTCCAAGGCATGGCACAGAGCAAGAGCAGCCCGCCAGGACACCAGTGTGCCATGAGGAACTGAACAGTTTGTAGGTCTTGGGCCTTGAGGCTGAGTCTGGCTGCCTCCATGAGATTGTGGTTGGACAGGAACTGAGTGAAAGACAGATGTCTGCAGACAGATTTTGCTGTTGTAGACTCTCCCTTGTAGCAGCTGCTCTGGATGGAGACAAAGAAAGCAACAAAAAAGCTAGGGCCTGTGATTTGTTTATTTAATTGTTTCATTTAAGAATCAATGAACATTAAATGCTCTTGAAAGTTAATGATCCTACCGCAGATATCTTCAGCCAAGTACAACTTTCTTTGTGAAAGAAAATTGGAAAGGGATTTATAAGCTAGATCCAAGCCTGGCTTTCTAAGGCACATACTTTGGTAGCCCCTTGTTTCTCAGCTGTCTCAGCATCTGTGAAAGCAGAGGCCTCAAAATAGAGTGGTAATTTCAGCAACTTCTCCAAACAACATTCTGGGTGAGACAAGTCAGCTCCTTCCCATTTACTTATGAGTTAATTGGTATTTAAATGCAAGTCTCCAGGCCAGTGATTTATTTTAATAGTATGTTAGCCCTGTGGCAGGCCCATGACTTCATGACTGCAGCAGTGGAGAAAGGGCACACCACCCTGATGGATGTCTCAGTGCTCTTACGGCAGATTTACAGGCCACTCCTCAGATCTGAGTCACTCAGCCTCCTCTGCTTCATTTCCCATTGAATGGCACCCAGCTGTTGGAGTGTCCACCTGCTTAAAGCAACAGTGAAAATAAGGGTGTGTATTAAATGGATGAGATTAGTTTTGAAAAAGAAATCATTGGATACTACAATTTGGGAGGTGGGACAGAAGCCAAATCTGATCAATTTCCTTATGTTCATTATGGGTTGCTTTTTATTTAGACAAAAGACTATAGGTGCTGGTAGTAAACCAGGCTTTATTTTTGAGTGCTATCAAATATATGCATTTTATAGGTCTCAGCGTCCATATGACAATCATGTCTGTAATGATAGAATTAGCTGATTTTTAGACAATCTTTAAGTTATTTTTTATTTGTTAGGTTACTAGGGATACCTAATACATCAGTATGAATAAAAGTGTTTAATGCAGTTGCCAGACTTTTGTGCAAGATAAATAGTTTTACAGGTCTCAGAAGTAGAATCCAATTGGCTAAGAAGTTGGCCAAGAGCTGAATTTTGACATCATTCTTGGCAACTAATAGTTTTTAAAATGTGCATGATATAAAAAAGTGCATTATATATTTTCTAGGTGTAATATTAACCTAAAATCTAAGTTTAAATAATGAATCAATGTACACATACAATAAATATGAGGTAGTCCTTCCTTATCTGTAAAGAATATAGTCCAAGACCCCCAAGGAATGCCTGAAATTACAGATAATACTGGACTCTGTAATTTAATCCCTTCTCTGTTTTAACTACACATTTATTACACTCTTTGGCCTTACGTGAAGTTTGGGGTGCAAAGGCAAAACTATCCCAGATCTCTTTTTCTTCTTCAAAATTTCACAGACAGAAATTTCATCTTTACTCTGGATCACAGCAACCTCAGTCCAAGATTATTTTCTTTCCTGATTGAGAGGTTTCACCTTTCACTTACAGGAAATACTTCACAGCTTCTTTTGAACCTATCTAGAGCACCGGCACATTCTTCTTGTGGTTTAGAACATTACTGAGTAAAGTAGCATTATTCAACACAAGCACTGTGATGCCAGCGTAATTAATCTGATAACCGAGATAACCTCCAAGCGACCAAGGGTTGGTGGTGTGTACAGGGTGGATGCCCTGGCCAAAGGGATGCCTCCATCAGTGTGGGATCTAGAGGGACAGCACAAGGTATCGTCATTCCGCTCGCAACAACGGTTTAAAACTTGAGTACTATTTATTTCTGGAATTTTTCATTTAATATTTGTAGATTATGGTTAGCCATGAGTAACTGAAACCTCAGAAACCAAAAATGTAGGTAAGGGGGACCAATGTATTTTCTCACTCTTGGTCATAGCAGTAGATAGCATCGCAAATGGAAATGAATGTGTTTTTCTTTTCTTTTTGTTTATGAATGTGTTTTTCTTTCATCCTATACTATTCTTGGAATGACAATATATGTAGTAAAAGCACATGGCATAGAGCACAAAGAGCCAACGAATATGTGAGAACACAGCTCCCTGCCCCAGAACTAGGTATTGTCAGTCCTTTCCAATAACCATGTTCTCTTGCACTCCGACCTCCTGCCTCACCCCAGGGCTCACTACTACTTGCAATTTTTCTTTACAATTAAAGAATAGTTTTGCATTGGCGCATGCCTATTTTAACACTATAACATTAAATTTTTCTTGTTTTTTTTTTTTTTAAGAGCTGTATATGAAATGGTACATATGTGTGTATGGATCCATTGGTTTCTCGGTGTGATCCTCTGTACCCCAGGGAGAAACAGTGGTTGAAATGAGGAAAAGACAGACAAAAAGGCAAGAGCTAGGTCAGGCGGTGGCCCATCTGCCTGGCAGGTGGCAGGACCCTCAGCACATAGTAGGGCATTTATTTGTACCTTTGGAAAGTTAGTATCGTATGACACAAGGTTGCCTGGCAAATAATAGGTGACATTAATCAGGGAGGATACTCATCTTAGGACTGCTTTAGACACTGAGGCCTAGTCCCACTCTCCACATGTGACCAATTGCCAACTTCCATGGCTCCCAACATATATGGAGCTGTCTGGACTCAACATTACAAATTTCCAACAAGAAAAATTTTGAATATCATATTTATTTACTTAACAGAATATTATTGGGGGAAAGAAAGCTCCTGTTTGAGAGAAGAAAAAAAGGGGGACTCAAGTGAATTGCTCCTCAATATCATTTTTAAAAAGAAGATGAGTGTCCATTAATCATGTTAAACTTGGTTGGACCTTATGTATGTGACTTACAAGACATAAGAAATACATTTGGGGCTCAGTGCAATCTTTTTTATTACAGCTAAAGATACTTGGAGTTTTCATGCCTGTTACATTTTAATTAGCAAAAGATATTTACAACATATGAAATAAGTCTTATTTTGTTGTTTCTGCATTGTAGTAATTAAACCCAGAAAAGGTATATGCTCTATGATACACCACATCTAATTATCATGTAATAATTATATAATTACTATCCAATTAAATATGTTAAATTCTCATTTTAACTATGTAATTGAAGTGTCATGACATGAAATCTAAGTTTTGTGGAATGAATTTATCAGGTAATGAAATTTTAGGTTTCCTTCAACTTTCAGAACTGTGCTAAACATAGACCTAATTATCCCTGCGGAATCTTTCAGTTATCTGTCTGGCTGAGTACAGGTTCTGAAAATCTGTAAGGTTAGAACTGGGGCATTTGATCATCTCATCAAGAACTGAGTGACATCGTCTCTAGGTGGAAGACTGGGATTTAGGTTCTCCAGGCTTCTAAGCAAACATCAGGGCATTTTTCTTCTCTTCCCCACAGCCGACACAGGGAGCAGTCTGGCTGCCCCAAGCCTAAGAAGCATGAGGCTTCCACGCTGCACCCTGGCTGATGGCGATGCAGTGGAGAAAAGATATCCCTGCTTCTTCCCCCATCTTTATTAGCCAGCTTCCAGGCCTCAGCTTCTCAGAAAGCCTCAGCTCCACTGGATAGGATCACCACCATTGTCATTTCTTTGGAAAAGAGAAACTGATGCAATTGTAATTTGCGTGCTGGCCATGTGAACATGCAGTGAATTTTGTCTATAATACATTCTCAGCTTTCAGTCAAGATAGGTTTAAGTAGCCATTGCAGAATCAGGGTGGGTTTCTGCTCAGTAATGGAGCTATTTGTGGTTTGTAAATATTCAGAAAGACCGGTAGCTTCCAGACTAGACTTGCTTCCTTAGTTTTGTGAAATTTTTGTATATACCAGGTACAACTTCATTTTTCCTTTAATTATTAATATTGTAATAATCTGTTTAAATTGATATTTTAATAATATTTTAGCTTTTATTTTGAAACAATTTTACTTACAGAAAAGCTGCTAAAATAGGAGAGAGTTCTCACATTCTCCCTCTTGTGTTAACAAAACAAGTTTTCACTTTTCCAAAAGATTCACCGTAAATTTCAAGTTAAATAGTAGTTTTAGCTGTAGCATATTTAAAATGTAGTTTCTCTAACAAATGTTGACAGTTACACAGTTTGGTAGGCAGCATCTCCTGCACTATCCTTTCCCCACATCTTTTTCTAAAACACTATATGCCATTTAAACATATTTTCATCCCCTTATATAATTAGAAATATTAGTGGAATTTTCATCTCTGAAAAAACTAGAGCTTATCTTCTATTGTTTGCAAAGTAGTTGGAACTTTAGGAAAATACATGCTTTGGTGAAAAGAGACGTTGTAGAAAATACTGATTCATGAGGCAGAGAGGCCAATTACACACCAAAAATGTAATTTCACTTTTGGGGATACAAGAAGTGCCAAGCACTTTGAGTTTGTTAGCCTTGAAGCTGTCTATATACTTTGATTCCATCTAAAAAAATACCCTAAAAAGCCACAGACCCAAGCAGATACATTCACCGTAATGCCATTATAAAGAATTATAGATGGGATTTGGGAAATTGGAAATAATCTAAATACCCAATAATAGGGAAATCGTGGAATGTGGTTTGACCATTCAAGTCATGTTTTTCAGAAAAACAGTTACGAGAAAATACTCAAGTAGTCAAAATACATATTCCACAGAAAAATAAAAGTACTACTACATTACCCATACAATATGTTCTTAATGTCTCCACATACAATTGGCTAAATTACTAAAAATCAGAAGTTATCTTTAAATGTTAAAGTCATAACTGAGATTTATTTGTCTTTCTTCTTGTCTTCTAATTCTTCTATCATGGGCTTCTTTTGTAAACTAAAAAAGACATTTTTGAGAAATCAAAAATAGCAATAATTCCACAATTACCTAATGGGGAGATAGATATTTTTGAAGCCTCGTTACAGCTTACTTCCTTGACTCCATATTATAGCTTTGAAAGTAACTAAATGGCTAGCACACTTTGAATTTATTCCAAGAATGAGCTGTATTTATAGGTGCCCACATTCATAGAAATAATGAACTGTGTGCTTAAATCAATGAATAAGAGCTTAAAGTTTCCATATGTATTTGAAGAACAAGATTTGATAGGTAAATCTTCCATGATTGATTTTCTCAAAGTAAACAGAGAAACTATGGTGCCAAAGAACCATGCAGAAGTGGTGAGCCCAGGACCTGCAGGCTGCGGCAAGGTGTTTGGATCCCTGTAAACGCGTGGAGCTTCACCATCAATGGACTGTGGTACAAGAAAGGATGCCACTCTCCCAGAGAGTACAGTTTTTCCAATAAAGAAATATTTTTTTTTCTATTTTTCTTTTCAGGGTTATTCTTTAAAGTTAAACTTATTTTTTTAATCTTTCTCAACTCCATCAAGTTGCAGGAAGTCATGTATCTGGGTTTCATTTTTTAATCAAACAGGCTAAATATTCATGTTTATGTGCCTCAATGAAACTTTTGTATGCAGTGTTTCACTCCATCTGCATGAATAGTGGCATTGTGGCTGGGTGAGGTCACTGCAGAAGGGAGAGTGAGGTAAGATCACAGCTGAATCTACAGGCTTTTCTGCTGCATGGTGCACCAGCTCTTTCTTAAAGTCACAGATCTGTCATTCTTACACAGGCAGACCTTGGTTTGTTTTTGCCGGGTTGCTGCCCCACTTGCCTATGTGTAGTGGTGGCACCATGTGTTATGAATAATTCAAGTATTCCAAGAAAGAGCCCAAAGCGTAAGGAAGAGCGTGTGGTCAGGAGCATGGCGGCATATAATTTCTGCTCCTTTAAACATCCACACTGGCCACCTGCTCCCAAAAGAAAAGTGGCATCTTCCAGTTCCTTCTGTCCATATTATCTTGGGGAACCACTGCTGTGGCTATGGCACCTCACTCTGATGCATTTGTCTCATAGGCAGTGGCAGGCTGAGTCATTAGCAGGTTGGTTAAAGATGTGTGTCAGTTCATATTTTACCTTCACTTCCTCCTAAGAAGAAGAATGAGTCAGTTGCCAAGAACATGTGAGCAAATAGCCCCTCCGCAGCAAGCTCTCCAAGCATTTTACCTCCTGACTTACAATGGAGAGTGGTCCCTTACACTCAGCCTCAGACAGCATCACATTCAGATAAGATATTTTCAAGGTAAAGATGCCAGGGTTCTGTTTGTATCTGCCTTGTTAGGTGCCCTGACACCAGCAGTAACAATAGTATTTAAGATCACCCCTGGAAAAGGCTCACCTGAGACTGGAGTTTACAACCAACCCCACTATATAAAAAAGTAGTCTTGCCCAAAGCTCTACTGTAAGAGTGGGTACAGTTGGCTCATTAGAATCACTGAATCCTGTGGATTATATTTCAGATATTTGTATTGGGAGAGAATGAGAGTGTAAGGGTTGGCTAGGTTAAACAGTATGGGGATTACTGTGCAGTCTGAGTCTGAGAAGTACAGAGCCTCTATAAATTAGGGGAGCAGGAGGTTAATTATGAAGTCGCTCATGACTACTGTGCCACATGCATGATATAAAGAGGAAGTGCTGTAGAAGTTCAGGGGAGCAAAATGTGCTTCTGGACTTAGAAGACTTGGGAAGGAAGGAAGCATCTCATTGAAGGAGGAGTGGCTTTGACTTCTCTTATTGAGAACAACACAAGAGTGGAATGGTGTGGCTTCATTTATAGAAGCTACTGAAGACAACAATTCTCAAATAGATGAATCAGTTCCTGGCTGACCAATTCTGTGTCCAGGGTTTGGTAGGAGACCTAAGGAGCTGAGAGATGGATTCATGCAGGAGAGGCCAGCTGGGAAGACCCACTGGGCCAGTTGGGAAGGCCCAGAACCTGCTGGGCTCTGGGATGCCTGTCTGAGGGGAAACATGCATTACCTTTCAGGAAAGTGGCTTATTGGAGGATTGTGAGCAGGGAGAGACAGGATGAAATCAGGTTTTTGAAATACAGATCTGGAAGTGATGTACAATAGGCACAGATCAGCTAAAATTAATAAGAAAATTATCTCACTGAGCCAGGAATGTTGCAAGTTCTAGTTGGGGCAGCACTGACCAATGTACCTTGCTTCTTTCATCTGGTAAGCTTGGCAACTGCTCACTGTGAAGAGTATAAGATGAATTATGTCAGCCAGAGATCCAACTTTTATTCAGATCATCCCTGAAATCCCCAAGTGTCAGAGGCTGGGGTACATTTCTGAAGTGTTTCAGAGCTCTTTCAAATTTATTGACTCATTGATTCATTTAACTAACATTTGTTTAAATATACTTTGTGCTGGCCATCATGATAGTTCCTGGGGGAGAGAGAGAAAAGTACAACATGTTCTGTCCTCTTATGGAACTTATGTCTAATTGCTATAGAATTTTTTATACAGAACACAGGAAGATGCAGAAATCCAGAATGATGGCATATGCAGTTCTAGCATATGCAAGCCGTTCTCCTTTGAAGGATTTATGGTATTTGCCTGTTGGAAGTCACAAAGGGACCTTGCTGGGTTTATTGACTCTGGCACTGCACAGAAGAGAGAAATGTCAAGGAAGGCAAGTCCTCAGCAGAGGAGGGGCACATCTGCTCCCCTTCACACTCTGAGTAACTTGTGTCTAAGCAGCCTTTGCATTTCAGCAAGATGGAGAACTGTTTGTTTTGCACTGTGGCATAAATTTTTCCCAGAAGTTTTCATTGAGAATCTCAAACTTTCATAACTGCTTTGAGCATCCTTGGTATTCTCCAAACTGGGCTACTCCTCAATGGTTGGTTATTTGTGTCACCTACAGCCATGTACTTTGAACTGGAAAAGAGCTTTCAATGATTCTCAGATTTCTGTTGGGAGCCAACAGTACTTTTCATAGAGATAGAGAAGACTCGGCAGTTGGTTGTCTTTACTCCATGCTTTTGTTGCTGAGTATGGCACTCTATAGTTTTATGAATAATTGGTTCAGACACTCACCTTTCTAAGACTGTATAATCAGCTTTTAATAAATAAGGTTTGACAGCCTGCAACATGTTGTTTACAGGTAACAAGTTAAACAGAGTTACTGCCCATCATGTTGCATTATTACAGATGTTAGCTGCACTTCTCTTCTTAGCATACTGTATTGAGTGTTTCCCAAGTCAAGAATGGTTCTAAATGCCTTCTCTATAAAATTAATATACTGAATGCTTACAACATTCTTAAGGATAGTTATTTTGTAGAGAAGGAAACAGGAATGAAAGATTCAGTAATTTGTGCTGTTAGTAGCAGAGATGGCTTCTAAGCCAAGCAGTCTCATAATAAGAATTTATGCCTTTAACTACTGTGGCACAGTAACAACAGGCAGCAATAAGAGGAAGGAAACCAACTGAGTGACAGTACTAATCGTGGCTGCAGTGGTGGCAGTACGAATAGTCATACTGTAGCAGAGATAGTAGCATTGTAGTAATAGTGGCTTTGGAACAACAGTATGGTGGTAGTAGCAGTTGTGATAGGAGTGATAGTGGTAGTGATGGCAGTGGTAGTTGCATCCTAATGACATTTAGTAGTAGCCATAGCAGCCCTCATTGTCTCTCTCATCACATTCTCCTTTCATACATGAGGATACTGAGGCTTACTGAGAACTCATTCTGAGTAAGTGGCAACACAGAATTTGTGCCTACTCGTGTCTGAGTTTCCTGCCACTTCCTTGGTGTCTCTACTCAAGATGCCAGTGGCTATTTCTGTAGCCCACAGAAGTATGGCTCAGATGCTTGACAATGCTATACATGGCTAGTAGTGCTCATTTTCAAGTCTCTGTCCTGTTCAGGCCTGTGGTTCGTTGAGGGGTAACTGGGAAGTGTGAGGCCGGCCCATGACTTGAGGTGGTCCATGAGGAAAAGTCATATTAGTTGTGACTGAACTAACTTGTCAGTTCACCAAGACAGATCAAACCACAACCTCATGGAGACGGCACTAGGGTCTGCGCCCCTAGTCAGCAGGTCACTGAGTCGTGCCCCTGTGAAATCCCCTAGCCACTTAGTGTGGTAAAGACTGGTTAAGCATGTTTATATGTAGCTTGAAAATGGTCCTTTCAGGAAGTATGTGGTTCTTTAAAGTCATTTTAAAATGTGTGATTTTACCTCAGTTTATTTATATTCTAGCCAAAAAGGGCTCACAGTGGAGCACAAAGCCTCGTGATGTATGGCGTCCTCCAGGAGAATTGTCAGACCTGCTTTATATAGTTTTACTCTATCAATATGGCCTTTCACAGTTCCTAATTAGTTTTGTTAGTTGACTTACAGAAAAGTGTATTTAAAGTGAGACGTCAGGAATTCCACTGAGGAAACAGCATTAATGAAAAGCACACACTGTCAGGAGGCCAACCAAAGAGCCAGTGGCTTAGTCCTGAGTACCCGTAATTTTACCAGGGTGATTACCTTCCCTTATTAGAAAAGACTTCATAGAAATTGTTGGAGATTATGCAGGCCTTGGGTATATGTGTCCCTGTGTGCATACAGGGACAGACACACACTTTTTTGTGTGGTTTATAAAACAGATACGTAAAGATTACTTGAGCACTTTGAATACCTACCCAGTGCAGTTCTGTTCATGTACATACAACAGATGCTGTATTGAAAACTTCAACCAAGTTTTGGGCTAAGTATCTTGAAAAAAAAAACTGCTCCAAAATGAACAGGACAGACAATAGAATAATTACCCAATTTTGACACTTACCTCTGTGAGATACGTGAAGCCTGACTTTGGTTGCTTATTCTTACAAAGCATTTCCTAGAAAATATAGATGAAGAATGCTATCACAGAATTTTAATTACCAGAGCAGATGTGCAGTATGCTTTGTGGGGTTACCGTAGATCTGTGCAGTCTACCAGAAAGTGTAGCTGTGCAATTAGATTTTTACAATGCACACATTCATGCACATCAAACCATGTTCCAGGGAAGCGCTTCCTTAAACAAGGGCTTCGTTTTCTTTATTTCCTCCTGAGTTTACCAAGAGGAGCATTGGCTGCCAGCATTTCTCTCTGCATACGGCAGCTGTAAAAAGGTTTGCATTCGTTCGTGCCCCGGCAAGATGGAGGCTCACTTGCCTCTGTACAGAGGATGCAAAACAATAGGGTCTTGTGTCATCTCCCCACTGTTACTGCTCCTGCAGCCCTAGTAGTGAGAATTGTTCAGCGTTTACACAACACGCAACTTTTCACAGCATGTGATGTGCTCAAGTGTGCGTCTGTGGTTTGCCATGGTTGTTTATTATGTGGAAGAAAAAAGAAAGTTTGCTTATCTGCCTCAGTAGCCTAAGAATGACTAATGACATCAGCAGTAAACCAGGACTTAGCTGCTAACCACATACAAATGGGTCTCAGGCCCCTGCTTATGCTATGACATCAGCTCTGATGCCCCCTTCATTAGCCCATGTGCTTTTAAGGGCAGAGGCCAAAAGAAAGAATTTGGTATTGTTTTCCTAATGTCCCAAATATGTTTTGAACAATAGACATATTTTTCTGTCAACAGTTTTCTGGCCTGTTGATTTCCCAACATTGTTAATTATACCATGTGAGACTGTATTTCCAGATCTTTATTAGAGCACAACATTACCTACAGGAGAGTTGATTTCTAAATCAGACTGAATTTCCACACACACCTCTGGAGACTTCACTGAGTATCTACATGTGGCAGCAAAACCAGACCAACAAAATCATTCTGCAATTCTGATGCATCCTGGCAGGTCAGGGCAGTAGCCTAACCAGCAGGGAAAGGTGTTTACAAGGTCTCACTGATGATACCACCTTGAAGATCCCAGGGGATGATTCAGACCTGCCATGGCTTTTGCTTCAGCCAACACTGCCTCTGCATGTTTGTGTTCATCTGATGGGCAGTCTTACCCCAACTACGGACTGCACATATTATCATTTGTGGTTGTCTCTTTATGAATCAGCATTTTATCTTGTTAGTAGACTGTTTTGCCAATTACAAAACCCGTTTATTAAAATGTACCTTGCTCCAAGGACTGCTCAACAGTGGAGGTGAGTATGTGATTAGGATACACTGGGGTTGACCCATAGTACTATAGGAGAGAAGGAGAGAAAAGGGAGGGAGGGAGAGGAGAAGGGACAGAGGGAGAGAGGGAGGAGAGAGGGAATGGAGAGGGAGAGAGAAAGAAAAAAGAGAAGAGGAGAGAGGAGGAGAAAAGTAGAAGGTAGGAGAGAGAGCAAGAGAGAAGGAGAAAGAGGGAGGGAGAGTAAGGCAGAGGGACAGGCAGGAAGGACGGAGAGAGAGAGAATGAGAAGAGAAAAATGAAATATTTTATTCCAAAATACACCAATGGCTTACAAGGGTGTGCCTGCTCTTGGCAGATCTATGTCTAGAGATAAGTGAAAGGGATGGCAGCAGGGGGAGAACCCTGCCTGTGAGTGGCTTCCGTATCTGTGATGCTTTCTCAGGCCAGAAGCAAATACTAGTGAGCACATTGCTGAACCTATGAAAGAAATTTAACTCAGAGTTATAATAGCACCTTTCATTTTCAAAACACTGTGAATAGATGCCTAATCTCTCCTTTGGTTTTCAAGAGGGAGGAATACGCATTCCTGTACTTGTACCAAGAGAGGAACGAGCCAAGCTGAATGCTTGCCTCATGGGATGGCCCTTGAAACCCTGGTCTGTGTGCACTTTCTCCGCCACCAACCTGTTAAATCAAATCCAACACCATGAATCAGGACCATAACTAACACAGAACAGTGTGAGATTGGGCTGGAAGGGAGATTGAGGAAAGGGATTGAAATAAACCCAGCAGTTCCAGCGAAATGTGCATCTGCCCAAGGGTCTCAGGATCAATAAGATGATAAATGAGGTGAAGAAAGGTCTATTTTTACATACAGTTGTTTACTTAGGTATGATATATAATCTGGAAGCAAAGATGAATGTAGCTGAGACCCTTGCTGGGGTTCTGCAGGATGTTCCTTGCTCCCACTCCATGTCCTCACCTATGAATTGTGAATGGAGGACCAGGCAGCCCCTAAGGACCCTTTTGCCCTAACATTTCATAGGTTTCTATGGAAGGGAAATTGTTGGCGAGCACAACTTCAGTGCTAAGGACTATTGCAGGATGTTTTCTGACTAGGTAACTGTTTAGCAGCTGAGAAGAGACATGGCATAAATCTCTACAACCATACATTTATCCAATTAGATTTCAACTCAAGCCTCAATTAAAGATTCCTTTCTTCTGGCACTCTACCAAGATCACAAATGCAGGAGTTTTCAATTGGAACAAGTCCTATAGCTAACATGTTGGGTGCCTGGGACACAGTCCAAATTCCCTCCTGTGTGTAGTCACTTTAAGTGTTGTGTTTGTTTGTGTGTGTGTGTGTGTGTGTGTGTGTGTGTATGTTTGCCATTTGTTTTATAAAAATATTTGTGGGAGGGCGAGCAAAAGTGATAATTCAGGAACATAAGGCAATTATAGAAGCCAAGACTTGCCAAGGCTTCTACGCTTCCTTAAATATTTAGAAATTTTTTTAAAAAATAGTGTGATCCTGATTAATTGAGAAATAGAATGATTTTTAAAGATAAATTTTTGATATAAAGGTAAATAGTGTGAGACATTGGAATTTAAGTTAGCATAATTCATTGAGCATTAAGCTGTGATAATTCTCGTAGGGCCAATCAAATAGCTCAGTGCATTAAAGTGCCTGCAAGCAGATGCAGGGGCTGGGGGTTCAATCCTGGGCCCACAGTGATGGCCCTGCCCCAGGGCATGCTGAGACAGCAATGTAGACTGGGCTGGTGGTGGTGCACCATGTGAACCCAGCTCTTGGGGGCTGTAAACAGGAGAATCACTACTAGTCTGATCTAGTAATGAGACCCCGAACACCCTGAAGGCCCTTCCCTAAAATAAAAAAAAAATAACTGATAATTCTCAAACTTCTAAGTAGGAAAGTCATAGGGATAAGTGAAGCAAACTTACCAGCTATTTCGTGTAAATTAAAACTATGTAGATTTTCCCCAATGTCCACATGACATTGCAATCACATAGTTATTTGTTTTTAAACCTGGTTATCATATTTGGCATAAGCTGTTTTATTTTCATAAAAAACTGTCAGTTTCAGTGAATTAAACTAAAACTCCCACATTTCACAGCATTCTTAATATAGAACAGAATTGTTTTACTAAAATACATTTTTCAAGAATAGAAATTTCGAGAGTTGTATGTTAAAATGATGAGCTCACATGTTCAGGTCACATATGTTATATGACATTTAAAAGGATCTCCAATATATTGTTCTCGGTGGTTGGGATTTTCCAGAAAAAAAAATTAAGTGATTTTGCAATTTGCTCTTGTTAATGTTGAAAAGGACTTGAAATTGTGCACACAGCATAAAGGCAGATATCTTGCAGTGAGTCAATTAACTCTATGGAACTTTTAAAGCAAAATAACGCTGTGTTGTACTTTCAGTGACTGTTTTATCGCTGTTTGTCTTTCTATATTATTATGCATCCAAATCTTTGTGTGCCTAGAACCTTCCTTCTTACCAACGTATATCAAAACAAAACAAAATCACCGGATAAACCGAAGTGCATTGTTTTGTTTTTCTTATGTAAAATATTTGACTGTTCTAAACTAAAACTAACCAACTTTAATTCTTGTTCACACTTCAATGCTCTTTATGCCATTTGAAACAGAGACAGCTCATTTATGTATTATTTATTTTTTAACTATTAATCTATCCATTTGTTTGGTACAGGGTCTCACTACATAGCTTCAACTCATAATGATCCTCCTATCTCAGCCTCCCTAGCTCTGGGCTTACAGATGTGCACCAACCTACCAGGTTTCAGTTCCTAGCTCAGTGCTGCTAGGGTTTGGGGGCCTAGGCTGGCACACATGCAGTACTGGGAATCAAACACACATCCTTGTGCTGACCAAGGAGGTGCTTAGACTGCCAAGCTATCTCCCTAGCCCCTAGTTCATTCATTTCTATTCATCTATTTCCTCACATATTTTTAGTGCTTTGTTGTGTTTCATAGCTGAAACATATAATAAATCCATTAAAGAATCTTGAATCATTGGCTGGTATAAATGCACGATCCTTTAGGAAATCTTATTTATCCTGTTGCTAAGCGTCAGTGTAGCCTGCTCCTTACCCTCACAGTTTGTCTAGGTTATCAACAATAAAAATTTGGAATTGGAACAGGAGTGTCCTACCCTTGGTTAAAGCATAACTAATGTGTCTTCATCAGTCCCCGGATCTTCGAGTGATCGGGTCAGAAGTCTTCTTGTTTTTCCTGTAGAGCTTTTCTGATTGTCTACACCATCCCTTCAGTGTAAAAATACCCATGCCAGGAAAATTCATCCCTGTGCTTCTGCTTCCCTTGTTCCCTAAACTGTGAGCAAGTTCTGAGTGGGTGAACATTGCCAAGATATACCTATTTCTTTTTAGCAGTGCTATATTAAAAAAGCGATCCTTGTTTTTAAAATTTACTTTAAAAAATGAGTCACTATTGTACATTGAGGAAAAGACTAATCTTCAGGAATACAAAACTGTTTGGCTTGTTGCTTTAATGTTATCAAACACTGGTGACATTCCTGGAGCAATTAAATGGCTTTCACCCTCCAGCCTCAATTATTCTACCACCCTTCACCTTTAAAACTAGACTTAAGAAATAAATAAATAAAACTAGTCTTACTTCTATACACTGTTTCTTTTTGCCTCGCTACTTAAAGCAGACCTAAATATAAGAAGAGATTTTGATTATATTTTCAATGTTTCTCAGTATTTTTATAAATCACCTTGCTATTTCTTGAGAGTTTCAGTGATGTACACCAGGTATTTTTCCATTAGAAATACTTCCTGAGCTCTGAGGTCGTGGCGGAATCAGGGGTGTGAAGATATTACTTACTGATGACACTGCAGGAATTTCATGCACGGAGCTGGAGCTGTTTCCTTCAGTGACTACCCAGTGAATATAAAAATCACTTTTTATGGACCGTCACTCTCCCCTAAATTCTCTAACATGCTCTTATGCCATCCACTTGAAAAACAATTTCCACCAAAATATGAATTATATAACATTAGCACATTGAGTCGTGCTGTGCGTGAGAAGCCCATGCAAAAATGCGAGGGCCCTCACCCCCCTGTAAAAGGGCTCACAGAGACGTTTACACTTCTAATTTTTGAAAGTAGCCTTTTGGGTTTTGGACGGCAAGTGCAACACTTTGCCAAGCTGTAAAATTCATAATGTTTAAGAGAAAGATCAAAACTAAAAGGAGAGAGTTTATATGTACAAATATTTGCTTAGTGCAAATATTCCTGTTGGATGGTCTCAAACTCTTTGATTCCAGTGGGTTAGGAGAAAGTCTGAGCTCTCAACTTGCTTTTATTTTCATTTTATGCATTTCTACTTTTAAAAGCTCTTTGCTAATATTATTGATTTGTAGAATGATATCTCCATGTAAGAAATAAGTGGCCTCTATGGATTAACTATTAGTTGCTTTTTTTAAAAAAAAAAAACTTGGGTCAGTTTTATGTATTTTTTAGAGGTAACTGAGCATTGAGTTCTTTTCCCTACAGTCTAAATATAAATATTTGTGGCAATTTGTTTCTGTTATTGTTAACAATTTATTTTTGAGGATGATGAAATTTAGAAGGGTCCTTGACACTATTAATGTGTTATTAATCATCTTTAGTCAGGGTCTTATCTGACCAGTTTACCTTCACGCAGTCTTTTGGAGATGTGTATTGTATGAAGTTCATAGTCAGATTCTCTACTGTGGAATCTAGTGTGTTGGTTATCAAACTGGTGACAAGGATGTGCTGATAAGCCCACTGTTATTTATATGAGTGACATTTTTACTATTTTGAATTATAAAATATTGGGAAGGATCCAGAAGCAGACTTTATTACAAATTAACCTTTGCATATTTCATCCATGATGGTCCTGTCTGTCACAACAAAAGCTATGAACAGAGTGAAAGAAACAGGGGACTTGTTTACTTTGCTCACAATCTGGTGTGACTTTTCTCAAACACAGCCCAGGTGGCCTCTGTTAAAGGTCAGAATCATAAGAGTCTCTATTTGCTAGGTTTTTACATGTATGCAAATTTAATACTTTAAAAATGTGAAAATATTCATTCAAACTTATTTATTAATATTTCATTCCAAGAAACATGAAGCATATGTAGCAAATACTACAACATTGCATTTGCCTGACCCACACCTTTTTGTATGCATCTAATCTCCCCTACCTTCCCTGATGTACATATACAGGATAGAAGGAAAGAAGGGAAAATCATAAGAGGGTTAACAGAAAGAGAAGAAAATGTTGGTGGAGACATGAGCGCTGAAGGCCTGGAATCTCCTTTGCCTGCTGTGTTTGTAGCAGAGGATCCATTGCTCAGAGATTGCACCCCTCACTCCCTGGCCCAGCAGCGTTTAGGGTAGGCATGCAGTACTGTGCTTTCTTAGAGATGTTCAAGCATAACAGAGCATGTGTATTTCTGAATGTGGGCCCCCACTGTGTATTGAGCCCCTCTACCAGAGAAGATGGAGAGCTGATACTTACACCCATACACAAGACAGTTAGGGAACTGACCTCAAGGCTTTAAGCTCATAAATTGTTTTTGGGTGGCATAGGGGGATGAAGGGAGGTCTTTGAAATCAGACAATGGAGAGTTCAGTGCCTTCAAAAGTTACTTAGACTTCTGGGAGGTATAATTTCCTAGAATATAAAATAGAAGTTCTCATCCACACCAGATAAAAAATAAATAATTGTTTTTTTATTTTTTTTATTTTTATTTTTTTTAATGTCTTTTTTTTGAGACAGGGTCTCACTATGCAGTTCAGGCTGTCCTTCAGCTCATTTTGTAGCTCAAGCTGGTCTTGAACTCACAACAATCCTCCTGCCTCTGCCTCCCAAGTTCTGGGATTACAGGCATGCGCCACCACGCCCGGCCAATAATTGTTTTTTTAAAATACATGTCTAATGCATTATAAGGGATCATTATATGTTATTAGTTCAGCTTACCTTCTTTTTGTTATATACTACTAATTTAGCCATCAGACTTATTGCCTTTATGTTACATTTTGTTAAAGTTTCTTTAAAAATAATTTGGGTAAATAAATGAAAAACCAAAAAACCTATCATAGAAATAACAAAATGGTGCTTCATATCCCAGTATTTTTGTTAAATCCACTCCACCACCATCACTTGACTCTCTGTGAAGCTCTGACACATTTATGTGCTCAAACTTTGTCTAATTGGTGTTGGATTTCCCCTGTAAAGCACAGAGGTTGAGTCAAATATTGAGCATTTATACTTAGGAATGTCAAGTTTACAGCCACAAGGCTTGTAAGCCACAAGACCTTTAGACCTTGGCTATTTAGCTATGAAGATGAAGACTAGGGAATGGTTATCATGAACAACTAAAACTTAAATAGTGACAAAAAAGACTCCCTGAAGTTGAAAGTAAGCCAGACAGGGTAGACTTTTCTGCTGTTCTGGTCCTCTACACACTGGTCCCTACTAGAAAATGTAGAGATGACCATCTGCCTCAGCAAAGGGAAGTTCTGTTTAAAGGATAGCTCTTGGGATGATGGTAATTTCCTACTTTGAACCTCTGAAAGCTATGAAGTGAGTATAAATTATTAGTGGATCAGTCCAAAAACAGAAATGGACAGGAAGTGTTATTTCTGTACTAGAAGATGATGCTTCATATCTCACGTCTACCTCTGCGTCTTTTGTTTGTTTAGTAGAACAAAGAGTAATATACATCTAGTTTCCAATTGCATCCTAGGAAAAAAAAATTCTAGAAGGAGATTCCTTAGGACTGTATTTTGTCTTCATGTCATAACTTCATTTTTCTTCCAAATGACTACATTCAGGGTTTACGGACCAAAGTAACTTAGCCCAGTTTTTAAATTATGCTCTCCTTACACAATATGCACAATTGTTTTTTATATTTCCTTTATTCCATTGTAATTACATGTAGCAGTTTGGGCTATAGACAATGTGTCACTGACAAACTAGAAAGTATATCTAGTAGGGAGAGTGATAGAAAGGGAATTCTGAGATGGGTTAGCCAGCCTCTTTCACACTAATATCTGTGATGTTATTGTTTTATTTCAACTTTACTCTCGCCTTCCAGGAATCTTTCTATTAATAAAAAGTCTTAAGAAACCTGGGTATAATTAGAGCTTGACAGTAGTTCTGATCAGAGTTGTGTCAAAATAATCATTCAGCCCAAGATGGCCCTGAAGACACACAGATGAATCAGGAGACATGTTGGCGTAGACGGATGAATGATTCTAACCTTTCATCTGTGATGGGGTGAGCACAGAGGGCACTCCAAATTGATACATGCCTTTTCTACTACTTTGCCTACATTTTATTTGTTTTTTTTTTCTATGTGAAAGAAATTTACTTTCAAATAATTAAGTTGCTTCCCTTTCATGCCCTGTTTCACAGTGACCACTTAGCAAGCAAAAGTAGCCAATTTGTTAAAATCTTCACCCTAAAAGTGGTTCCCTAAAAAGCAATCATTCCCATCACCTATGTAAAATGTAACCCCTGCTCAAGGAATTTTGAATCCATTCAGGTGGCCTACAGATATAATAAAACTTAATATTTATTGTAAAAAAGTAAAAAAAAAATAAAACTTTAATCTGAATGTTAAAGCACCAACTTGGAGATAGTAAATAAGATTACATTTGGCTTCTTGATTTTCCTTTTGCTAAAAATCATTTGGGTAGATGGGTGCTATTTTGACCAGGTGGGCAACTGTAACTTCATTCAGCAAATATCCAGGTTGCTTATCAATCTCCCATTCAGGTAAAAACAAGACAAAACAAAACAAAACAAAAAAAAAAAAACGTGTCTGGGAGCCCTGAAGTATATGCCTTGTTGAAGCGTTGAAATAGTGTACTCAACTGTAGATTCCAGTGGGTGGAGCTTGGCTTTAGAACATATTCCTTATTAAAGAGGACCAGAGAAGTGTCCTTGGGTGACTGACTGAAATGCAATCTTCTGGTCCCTATGAGGACTACTGGTATATGACCACAGGCAAAATGAAAAGACCCATTATTTGCCTCAGTAAGACAATCTAGGAAGTTGAAATTGGACCAGATGTAAAAGATGAGTAGGATCACTGGAGCATCTTCAAGCCTTAGAATCAAACATTTCCATGACCATAAAGGGGGTGGGGTTGTTACTGCTAATGTGAAATTGGGCTAGTTCTTGGTAGTAGGGCTGTGCTCAGAGTGAGCTACTTCTCCAACCAGACCAATCTCCTCCCACACAACTTCTCCCAACAGCAGTATTTCTACCTCTGATGGAAATTTTAATATAGAAGATGAGAACTATGAAAAGCAGAGCTCTGAAGAAAGAGAAACCACAGAGAGTGGGAGAAAGGGGTTTACATGCTACAGCCCTGGCTTTGACCTGGTTGATTATCCTGTCTTCAGGAGCAAAACTGTGGCCACTTGGAAACACACCTTCCTCCCAAGAGTTTCTGGGCAACTGTTAAAGACTATTGTATGTTTGCTCTTAATTGCCAGTAAGTTCGAACTCACCACTGAGGTCCAAGTAAGGAAAGAAAACCAACAAAAATCAAGGACTTACATTTTCACTTGCAGTCTTGCCCAAGAATATCCTCATAAGCTTACCTCCTGAGTAAAATATGAGAAGAAGAAAGAATGGGACTTCTGATTTTTTTAAATGAGTGGGAGGGAACATTTTGGGTTTTTCAACATGGTTCATTCATAACCCTATTCATAATTTTTGTTGTCATAAGTAGAAAATAAAGAAAAGGAGACAAAACTCCCCTACATATGATAAAAACAGTCACATAGATCATGATGCTATTGATTGATCACACTCTGATGTTTTTGGTGGTGGATGAAAGGTGGACGGTCTTTAAATGTTGGCTACAATACCAACACTATTTTTCCTTTTACCCTAACTTGATTATCTCTCATGTATTAGTTAAAGAAATAAAGATGAAAAAATACATATATGTAGTCATTTAAAAGATGAGGAATGAGAGCAAATGGAAGGTGCTGATCAAAGGGTATAAACTTTCAGTTGTAAGATGAATAATTTAGAAGGTCTAATATAAATCATGGTGACAATGGTTTACAACATTAGTCAGCTTTCCATAGCTGGTACAAAATACCTGACACTTACAACTAACAAGAAAAAAGGCTTATTTTGGTTCAAAACCTCAGGGGTTTCAGTCCATGAGCAGCTGGCTCCAGGTCCGAAGCATCATGGCAGAAGGGCATAGTTGAGGATAGCTGCTCACCTCCTGGTGGCCAAAAGCAGAGAGTAGGGAAGGAACACGAGACAGAAGAAGGTGCCTGGAAACAGACACGGTCCCTCAGGTCACATCCACATGACCCAACCCTGGGAAGTGGGCTTTACTAATTTCGTAAGCCTATAGAGTTGACACTCAAGATCATTACCAAAAAAAAAAAAAAAAGATTGTTACATTAACAACACTGAATTATGTACTTGAAATCTCCTTAGATGTTCTAACCGCAAAATGTAAGCAGAACAACTGGATGAGAAGTTAAATAAGTTGATTGTGGCAAAGCATTTTGCAAAATAGGTGTATATCAAAACATCATCTTGTACACCCCCAAATCCTACCACTTTCACCAGTCATACACAAATAAAACTAGAAGATGTTTTTAAAAGTAGGAAGCAGTGCTAAGACCAAAACAAAGAGTTTTCCCACTGTTTGGTTTGTTTTTGCTGAAGTCACCCTACATACCAGTGCCTCAGTTTCCTTGTTCTAGAAGAGTTTGCTAAACTGCTCTGTGAGGTCTCAGTAGTTATATGAGCAGAAAGAAAAAAAACAATAGCTACTCCTTTTCAGGGGAAATATAGGACTTGAAATTCTATTCTCCCCTTTCCTGAGACATTTTAGGAAAGAAAGTTCAGAGTTAGTCTATGTTTCCCTGTCAGGTGGGCCATCTTAGAACAAGGGGTTTATCACCTGTGGTTTGTGGTTGTCTTTTAGATACTGCCCAGTGGGAGTATGAGCTCTGATTGACCCTGGGATGTAGGAGCCTGCCTATCTTTAATGGGAAAATAATACCTACCTCGAAGAGCTACTGTGTGAATTCATGGAATGATTCTTACTGGTCTCCTAGTACATGTGAGAGCAGGGCATCGCCTGTTGTATCTTGCTTTCTTTGCGTGGGAATTTCACCTATAGTTCTACCTTGCTCAAAAACTTCTAAGTGTGTTTTCAAGCGATCAGTTCCTAAAACAAAAAAGTATCTGTATTGAAGCTCAGACTTGGCACTTTATAATGTTTAAAGCTTCAGCTGCCAATTCTCTGAGCCTTTAATATCTAATTTATAGGTCCCTCTGGGAAGGTGGGTGGGTGGGTGGAAGGGTGGGGTCCAGCCTTTCAGGAGAAGAGATTTTTCTTGTTTGACACTTTTTTTCTGTGGTCATTTCAGAAAAGGTTTAGTAAGTGCTCTCCATGGTGTCAGAGAGCATCCCAGCCTTCGTCTGCATGGTGGTTGTGTGAGTCTCTATTTTCCTTTGGCAATAAATTTCTCATGGGAGACAAGTTGTCTTTTTATTCCTAGCATGCTACAAAACTAGACGGCAAAGGAGAGTTGTCATTTTCTGAAACTTGCCCATTTTCTCAGGCATCCACCTAGTTTGGCTGCCAGGAACACAGGATAGTTTCGCTTATAAAAGCCACTTCCTCAGAGAGCAGATGCTGGTGGGGTTTCCTGAAAATGGCAAAATCTCTCTTTATAGAGACTCCTTCAGATAGCTAGACATGTGGGACCTGTTGGCTAGGGGTTTTTAGATGTTCAGCTTAGTATTCAGACAATGTTGGGAGCTGGGGCAAAAGACCAACCAGGACGGTGGTATGATCCACTAGCCAGAGAGGGGAAACTGGGAGCGGGCAAACGGGAGGCGGATAGGGGGCTGCAAAACCAGGAACAGGAAGCAGGGTACACAGGGATAGGGCAGGCCGGCCCAGCCACAGAGGCTTGGGCCGAGGGGAAGCAGGTGCAGCTGCTGCTGGGCTTCCCCACCCAGGAAGCTCGCGCTCATCCTGCTAAACACTCAGAAAAGAAGGGAGCAAGGATTGTTAAGAACAAAGGAAAGAGAGGAAGGTAGATTCACTTTTTTTAAAATTTATAAAATAAGTTTTAATATGTCTTTTTCAATCAAATTAATGAAATTATAAAAAATCACATTTTTTACAATATTAAGACAGGACAAAATAAATTGATTTGAACCAAACCTCATACAGATATTCTTTTTTTTTTAAATTTATTGAAGTACAAATATCAATCAGACAGTTTTAAGACACCTTAACAAGACAGATTCGATAAATTAATACATTGCAAACTGTTTTCATACTGTTTTGGTATCGTACAAGTTGCATACATGATATTATACTTACAGACATTATTATAGCAGATGTCTCTTATCAGTAAATTAAGAGTGTAGCTATTTACTTATCTTATTTTTTATACCTGAATTATATAAAAAATTCAATAATTATTTTCCTAGTGGTTGTCCATAGTACTAAGAGCCGACATAATATCCTGTCCAACCACCATCAATGCAAATCTTGCCTCTCATAGGATTATGTAGAAGCACAGCATTATCTATCCCAACTGTACACACACATCATGATTTTTTTCTTTCTATACCCCTTCCTTTGTCTACACCTGTCAAAGGTGGGCACTCCATTGTCTTTCAACTAACTTAGGTACTTGAACTCGACACCACAATCCAACACAGTCCAGCATTTGACAACAATAGTGAGTTATTCAAAGAAGTTGTCGACCATAGCCATTTACAGCATTTAATATTATGGCTCCGCGATGTACACTTCATTTTTATACTTTTCTGCTGGATGGTTCAGACCTAGATAGAGCAAGACTTATATACCAACACATGTAAAAGACGTCTCAAAGCTTACAATGGTAAAGTTCTCAAGTATAGCTTTCATAGAACAAAACAATAAAGCCCTTACAAAAACACTTCCATCCATTTGTTGTTGCTCTCGTTGAATATTAGGTGGTACTACAGAGAATAAAAGACTTGTCTAGCCCGCTTAAGGTTAGGGAAAGGATGCTGGCTTTCCTGAGCAGTTCCTCCTCTGCCGTCCCCTGCGTGATGGGGGGAGAAAGCATAGGGAAACCTGAAGATGCCAGTGGTCCCTGCTCTGGTCTGCTGCTTTGCAAGTCAGAGATCCCAGGCAGTTTTTGGCCTTAATTTCATTGTTATAAAATAGGCATTAACATCAAACACATCAGGTCTTGTGAGGATAAAGTGCATTAATATATACATGTATATTAATATGTACATATTCTTATTTAAGAAAATAAAATAAGTACAAAGAACTCAAAGTAGTACAGTAGATTTCAATGCTGAAGCTTAAACATAATTGCTTAAAGTTTGTGTGCAATTAGATATTGTTATAAATTATTGCTTTCATGTGTGATGCCAACTGAAGGTGTTCCAGAAAATAGTAAGTTAAAGCAATGGTGGGAACACCTTCTGGAAAAGGTTAGATAAGCAGTACTTTAGGCGTAGCCAGGCACTGTGGCCTATGCTTGTAGTTTCAGCTACTCAGGAGGCTGAGGCAAAAGAAGGATCACTTGAGCTCAGGAATAGAAGGCCAGCAGCGTTCCTGGGCAGCACAGCAAGATCACATCTAAAAAACATAAGCTAAGGGCCGGCCAAATAGCTCAGCAGATTAAAGCACCTGCAGGGAGGCTCAGGGGTTGGGGGTGTGATCCCCGGGCCTGCTGTGCTGGCCCTGACCCCGAGAAGTGCTGAGATGGTGATTGAGACTGGGCATGGTGGTGCGTGCCTGTAATCCCAGCCAGCATTTGGGAGGCTGTAAACAGGAGAATCAATACAAGACTGTTCTAGTAGTGAGACCCTGAACACCCTGTAGACCCTTTCCTAAACTATAAAAAATAAAAATACATGGATGACACAGACAAAGGAACTACAGAATAATGTACAGGACTACAAGATAAACCCTGAGAAAACTTCAATGACCACATAGGAAATATAAAGTTCATGTGTTGGTATATAAGTTTTGATCTACCTAGGTCTTAACCATCCAGCAGAAAAGTATAAAAGTATAAAAATGAAGTAAACATCGTGAGCCCATAATATTAAGCTGAGCTGTAAATGGATATGGTCGACAATTTCTTTGAATAACTCCCTATGGTTGCAGAATGCTG
>PVKA01011922.1:0-17943 GCA_004027165.1 Ctenomys sociabilis
GGGACCTCAGCCCCTCCCTCCACCTCCACTAAGTCCTGGGATTACAAGAATGTGCCAGTGCAGACAGTTGTGTCCAGTTTCTGTATCTATTCGTTAGGGATCTAGGTTAGAAAAATGATTAAAGAGACTCACATTATATTTTATAATTTTTATGGGTTCAACAGATTGTATAATACAGACTTGACTGCACTGTTTACACACTGTGTAGCATGTCTTCCTTCTTCAGCTCTGGCATGAGTTCCCACAGAATTATAGGTTATCTTTGTATCTTGCTATGTAAAATCACTGGACCCATAGAGAGTATCACATGATTCCTATAAAGATGCGCTGTCAGCCCAGGAAATTGTGGATATAACGGAAAGCGTATCTAGAAGACTTTAGCTGGATGACTTTGACCACGTCAGTGTGAACACTGTTCTATATTGGAAAAGGGCTGGTCTCACTGTTTTGTTGCCAAGCATATATTTTTGGCACTACTCCATCTAGTGGTTAGAATCAGAAATTTTTAAATGGCATATTTCATCCTTTCCTCCCTCTAGACTTATTTTGGTTGTCAGTGCTTTTAAAATTAATTTATCTTTTTTTGTACAATCTTCTCAGTTACCTTGTATAGATAGAGTTGTCTGAAACTGTAGACTTTGTTTTACAATTTTGGTCTTTTGTTGGGGTGTCTTCAAAGTGGCAGGCATACAATAAATGGAAACACAATCTTCATTTATAAAGCTTAGATTTTGCTTCTGTAAATTTACCTTTAAAATTCCTTTCCATGATGAGTAATAGGAATGATAGCTTAGAAGGAAGACACTCAGACTTACTCAGCATCTCATTCTATTCGCTTAATTATACTGTCACTTATTCTACAGATGTGTGTAGTTTACAATCTGTTCTCATCTCCAATAGAATGTGTTTTGAGCCTATTAATCATACCTGGAGCACATTTGGTCTACACACTGAAAAATCCACTACAAATGTCAGACATGTGGTCTAAGCTCCACCCAAGGAGTGAGTAATTTTCAGTCATTTGTCCAGCAAGTGAGCCAAGAAGATAGTAAATATTTACAGGCTTATTCCAGGGTGCTAGTTCTCTGAAGGCCTGGGCTGCCTCTCAGAGAAAATAAACAAGGATCTCCCACAGTTTAAACCTGCCCAGTCTTTCTCAGCCAGCTCCTCTTTCCTCTCCACAGTGATTATATAGCACTCATGTCCAGCCACATTGAGGCTGCCCTGCTGTTAAGTTACAACAAGATTTTTAGAGAACACAAGAGTTGTTTCCCTTTCTTTTCAACCGCATGTTTAGATTTTCTGAATCACTTTGTTTAGACCAGCTTTTGCTCCTCTGCTTGCTTATCCCAACTCAAGAGGCCACCACATTGTTTGATTTTGTTCATTAAGCTTTTTGGATCTTTGCAAAGCATTAGAACAGAGAAGCCTTTAAACAGTGGAACAGATAAAGCCTAAGACGAGTAGTTTCATCTGAAATCAAATGCATAGCCTTCAAGATTTGACATTGAGAGAGAATGGATTTTTTGAGATTTTGAGAGCTTGCAGAATTTGATTTATTCCTTTAAATATTTCATTGATTATGTCTATAAAATCATATTTGCTGTGATGATTTGCAAACTGTTGTTTGTTTATTTTATTGTTTTAAAGTTTATATGAATCTCTGTGATTTGTCTGACAGTTTGACAGCTGGGAATGATCTTAGAATTACCCTTGTAGTCCAAACTCCCAAGTGTACAAATAAGGAAACCAAGGTTCTGGGAGGTTAGGAAGGGACGTATCCTGGAGTCCAGAGATTGTTAGTGATAATGTGGAGTGTTTTTCCCAAGAGGAGCCTCCTGGCTTTCCTCATAAAGTTTCAATCTGTTTCGTGGCGCTGGGTTCATCACTTCTAAGTAATGTGGAGTAGGAAGGAAAAGTACTATGAACAACAACAACAAAAATTCTTAAAAGCCTTAAGGGATAGTTTTAATCTTCTTTTAAAATTAGTTTCATTTTTGTTTATAGCCTTATTTTGGTCATAAATATTATTTTAGAATCTGTAAAAAAATAAATAACCTCCACATGGTCTTGATGGAAAAATCCAATATATATGCATAAATTCACAGTCAACTTCATGGAGTCCATAGACTCCAATTCTAGGTACATTTGTACAATGGGTCAGGAGTGTTTATCAGAAGGATAGTTGTCTAATTATATGTCTATATTTAAATTAATTTAGATATTTGTTGTAATCTGCAATAATGTGATAGCTATTTAGTAAATATATTATTCCTAGTAATATATTATTACTAGGAAGAACATTACAAAACAAAACAATTGACTTAAGAAGAAACTGAATGTATTGTGCTCAAAATTAGTTTTGATTCCTATGATTTCATTGCCAGAAACAAGCCCAACTATTTCCTGTCAACTTCAGCTCATGCAAGTAAACAGGTTTCATTTGACATAATGGCATGCATTGTAGACAATACAGAATAAAGACTCTAGTAACGTCCTAACATATGTCTAAAAGATAATGATGGCAAATGTTGTTGACCAACAGGGGAATAAGACATTATAGTGATATGTGCATTCTGTTATTCAAATGGCACTTTGTTAAATTTTGAAGTGACTTTTTTATGGGGGGAATCTGATTTGTATCTTTCATAGTAAAGCTGGATAAGTCAAGTTTATGTGGACCACAGATTCATACTTTAGATCTCAGGGAAGCCATAGGGAAAGCATTCATACCTAATGACATAAAGAGCTGTGACAGATCAGAAGTACCCCGATTAACCACCTCTAGTCTATCCTTACCTAATATTTGTACCATTGTGATACTAAGCTAAATAGGAAAAACAAAAAAATCCAAACAGCAGGTTTACTATCTGAAAAGCCAGCTGAATTTAATTGAGGGATGTTGGGCCAGCCAAATAGCTCAGTGGATTAAAGTGTCTGCAAGCAGCTACAGGGGCTAGGGTTTTGATCCCCGGGCCTGCTGCTCTGCCCTCCTAGCACCCCCTCCCCCCCCCAGCGCTCTGAGATGGCAATTAAGACTGGGTGTGGTGGCACATGCCTGTAATCCTAGCTCTTGGGAGGCTGTAAACAGGTGGATCACTACAAGTCCAATCTTGTAGTGAGACCCTGAACACCCTGTACACCCTTCCCCAAAATACAAAAAAAAAAAAAAAAAAAGGATGTCTAATAAAAAATTTCAGACAAGAGTCCACAAAAACAGAGCAAGACTAGTTGCCAGAAATTAGGTAGAAAAGCATTTCATCTTTCAAAGCATCAATTCCTCTTTTCTATATCCTAGAGACTAGCTCAGAAAGAAGCAGACAGGAAGAAGAGCGCAGAGCAGGAGTTAAAACACTAGTGCCTCAAGGGAGAAATCCTCACACCTGAAGGAGAATGCGTGAAGGTAAAAGCCACTGGAAGTATTTGTGGGTTTGGAGTATGGCTCAAGGATCTGCCTGTCTCCCAACAGCCATAATGGAATTGGTAGCCATAAATCCATTCTTGGAGAAATTTCCTACTCTGGTACAGGAGCAGAAACCCCTCAAAGTGTTCAAAAGTGACCCGCAGCCACCTATCAACTCATCCTCTACACTCACATGGATTGCAGCTCGTGGGTACAATTGTATAACAGAGTGAATTCTAGGAGGTGACCACATAGGATGAGACAGCATCAGCTGTCAAACGGGGACAGCCTTATGTCTGGAAGGAACCTGGACTTTTGAACAGAAATAAAGGATCCCATCTCCTACCCTTGAGGGCCCCGTGACCTTTTTCACTTGTCCACAGAGTGTACTTCTCTTCTGCCTTCAATAAATGCATGCTTTGCTGCCTTTCCTGTGTGCCTTATCCAGTTCTTTCTTGGGGACACCAAGAACCTGAAAAGAAGCCTCACTGTACTCCCCAGAGAATAAAGAGATATGCAGGATGTCGAGCATCCTGAAGGAAAATATCCCACAAGTTGTAAGCAATATTTACAGGTAAATTTGAAGAAAGTGTCTCTGTGCTCCCTAAAAATAGGTACTAGTGCGCTAAGAAACTGACATTTCTTGGAGGAAAAAATACATCCTAAGGGAAGGACACTAGGTAAACTTCAGAAATTATATAAAAATAAGATAAACTGAACAATTTCCCGGTGTTTAGGCAGAGACAAGAAGGTGTTTACTTTGAGTAGGGCACTTATCAGACTAGCTTCAAACTTCTTTATGCAATAGAGGGACATGCATAATTTTAATCAGAAAATACTATAATTTAAAATTTCATTTCAATCCAAACTGACTATTATGTAGGAAGGACCTAGAAATGTATTTTCAAATATACTACCAGTATATCTGAAGAATACTTGAAAATGCGGCTGATGTCAAAACATAGGAATAACCCCAGTCAGAGTACATGCCTCCAAGAGCACACGAAAACTAAATACTGAAGAATGTGGGATGAAATGTTCCCTAAGACACTTTTAATGGGAACGTAAATCCGTACAGCCGCTATGGAAATCAATACGTAAGTTTCTCAAAAAACTGAAATTGAGAATAACCCGTGGTCTATCTGTACTACTTGGTATATGTCCAAAGGTGTGAAAGGTGGAGATATTAATAAAGTAGCAGTAACAGTGATACATAAAACATGGTGAAAAAATAAGTACAGCCAAATCTCTTTTTTTAGAAAGTCCTAATAAAATATATAAATCTCTAGGAAGATGGATAGTATTTAAAAATATAAAATTTCAGTACAATTATAGTTCCTGTAGATGTTCAAGAAGTTGATAAAATAATTCTACATATGCTAGATATTTGAGCGGTCAGAGAAGAGTGGAATTCAACTTAAGAGATTTAAGGACCAAAATACTGCAAAAACCTCAGATTTTCATTGGTTTAGTGAGGCATTTGATGAATTTGTTACATCTTAGCTTGCAGATGGAGCAAGTCTTGTAAAATTATAACATATTATTGAAAGACATTTCACGTGTATGATATGTAAAATAAAATTACTATATATACATATAGTGCAATACAATTATACTACTACATATAATATAAAATTACACCAGGAAAATTATTACACTTAGAGAAATTTCAAGCAATGGAAATAAATATGAGCATTAATCATGTTCAGGCTATGAAAATATAGATTCTTGAGTTATAGACCAAGTACAATCTGCGAATTCCTATATTTTGCTCATATATATGAGAAATTCTTATTAAAATGAATAAGGCGAGCCGGACGTGGTGGGGCAGGCCTGTAATCCCAGCACTCGGGAGGCTGAGGCAGAAGGATTGTTGTGAGTTTGAGACCAGCCTGACTTACAAAGTGAGCTGAAGGCCAGCCTGAACTGCATAGTGAGACCCTGTCTCAAAAAGACAAAAAAATAAATAAAATGAATAAGGCAAGCATACATAAGTAATTTTGAAAGACAAAAAGAAAAGTGAAAGGACCTGAACTAAGAGACATAAAATCTTCTTAAATAATTAAAACAATATAGTATTGTTGAAAATACAAATAAAGAGAGCCAGTGGAATAGTGTGAAGTACAGAAACCGTCCTGCTCACATTGGGTCATTTAATTTCCACTAAAAGTGCCCCTGCAGCGTGGGGAGGAGGCAGAGGTATTTCAAATACCATGTGCTGAGCAAATCATTTCTATTTGGCTTCGATCTTACCCAAGATAAACTCAGATGGAGGTAGCTCATCAATGCATACATCTATGTGACTTCGGTGAGGCAGGTAATCGGTTCTCGCATATCAATGAATATAAAATTAAAACTTGATGATTGGGTTTTATTAAACTGGAAAACTGTTCATTTGCTAATGCCGCTGGGTAAAGGAAAGCCACAGTGTGGGAATTGATACTTATAACACAGGTAAAGAAGCAACCTTCATGGAGGTAATACAATGCAACATACAAAGAAACAAAACAACAGCCTAAAGGAAAAGCAAGGAAACGATTGAGATAGCCGCCTTACAAAATAGATTGAGATAGCCACTTTGGAAAAGGTCTGCTACATCATTTCTGAAAAGGCAAAGGGAATATTGGCAGCAATTCCTCAGCATGTCTACCCACAGTGACTAAAATACAGAGGAGCAGCAGCAAGTGCTGGCAAAGATATGGAGAAACTGGGATTGGCATGCCTGTTAGAGGGCATGAAAATCAATCCCATCATTTTGTAAAATGTTTTGACAGTGTCTGAGTCTGCTGAAGGCCAATGTGTTAAAGATTTGATTCCTCAACTTGTGGTGCTACTAGGAAATGATGAAACCAAAGAGGTGGGGCTTAGATGGAGACAATTTGGCTGGGGGGAGGGGTCAACGAAGAGGATTGTGGGACCCTTGACAACCGGCCTTGCTTCCCAGCTACCATAAAGTGAGTAGCCTCCTCCCGTAAGTTCCTGCCATTCTGTACTGTGTCTTCACAGACCCCACGCAACAGGGCCAGTAGCCATGGGTTGCCACCTCTGAATACAAGCCAAAATAAATCCTTCCTGATTTGAAGTGATCACTTTGGGTATTTTGTTACAGTGACAGAAAGTAGAACAAAACAGTAGCGACTGCGATTGATAGAGCATACGCCATTCATACCACGCTTGAATAGTGACAAGGCAGCAACTGAAAACGTTGTCTGATTATATACATAGAGATGTGGTCATCTGTTCTGACACATAGCTGGAGGCAGTGATGGCTGAGCATGCTATTTGGCTTACCCAGGTCATCTTCATGGCCATATCAACTCAGACGTTGGTGATGACCACTGTGGGAAGATGCACTTGAAGATCGGTACCAGTAACAATGTTTGGGATTGTTCCACAAAAAGGTCACCCATGCTCAAAGACAAACAGCTTACAGAAATTGTCTCATACTGTGAAGCACATCAAGAGCCACATTGGTGGATACCTGAGTTGTTCATTCACCTTTATTTATTTATTTATTTATTTGTGGTAACCGGGATTGAACTCAGGATAGTATGCTTGCCAAGCAAGCACTTATTCTACTGAGCTATCTCCCTGGCCCTTCATTCACCTTTAAAGCACACATGTGCACATACACACACACACACATACACACACACACACATACACACACGTCACAATTTCATTGTAGTTTTGAATGCAAATGAAGGATGGTAGGTGTCCTAGGTGCAGATCCCTTCTTCATCTGTGTAGAGAGCAGGCACTAGGGGAGCCTCTCTGATATGCAGACATTCAGGGGCAAAATGATTTCCTTGTTTTACACAGGAAGAAACAGATTAGGGAGGGAAAAGTGCACATGCTGAAGTTGGTACTTGGAATTCACATCAGACGCCTTGCTGTTGCCCAATTTGTACCACTTGTGATAAATTAAATTTGTCACAATTTCAAATCTAATGCTTTCTTTTAGCTGGTACAAGGAGAAAAGGTTAGAAAATACCTCAGTTGGCAGTCAGAGCAGGTATCAGGCTTGACCATGTTTCCATTAATTTCCAGCCAAACAAAAGAGAAGTTTGGGGTTTTTTGTTTTGTTTTGTTTTGGTTTGGTTTTTTTTGCAAGCCATATCCAATATCAATTATATGGATCTACAATTCTAACGTGTGATTAGCCTTTGTCCTCAGATTTAACTCCACAAAATGTCAAGGAATCAGACACAACTCTCTTGGTCTCTGTTTTAACATGGAATCTGTATTCACAAAATGCCATTCTCACTTAAGTCTTCAGTAGTAAGCTAGCTGTTTTGAATCTATGAACCAGTCTACAAATGGCAAATACTCGGCTGTAGTTTCATTTCTGTGTCACACAGCCTTGTGGTCTGGGTGAGGGAGAGGCTCACTGGAGTGTTCAGCAGCACTTCTCTTTGCCTTTGTTATCTGGAATCTACCCCTGAGGTTAAACTGATTCTATAGATCATTTTCAGGTCCCTCCCCCTAACCATCACGGAGAAACCCAGTATCAAGAGGGTTCGGCTATTTTGAGTTTCAAGGCACTGGCAGCTGATACCAGCACAAATACACAGACCCCCTGGTCTCCGCAGCCAGGGCTCACTACCATTCAGTTCTGAGGTTTGCCCTCCACCCTGTATTCTGGCTTTCAGGTGGGGTGTGTCATTGCAGAAAGGAAGGACAGCAATGCTAAGTAGTAAGTCAGCTACCAATTAAGAGGTTCTGCAAGCTTTGCCCTCAAATTTTCATCCAGAAAAAAGTGAGTCTGTGCTCCAGGCTCAGCATATGTTTCGTATTTGCTGAATAAAGTTTTGATAGCCCTGCTGCTTCTTCACTGATTTCCCATCTGGGATGTGAATCCCTTCTTTTTCTCTGAGCAGCAGTAGGGAGTCACTACGCTCTTCCTGTTCAGATTACTGTCTTCAGGCCACTTAAACTCAGACTTTGGAGGCACTTTAAGGTTTTGTTTTTCTTCTTGCCCCTGGAATGTGGCCAGGGGCCTAGACTATTCTCACTGCAAATAAGATTGGGCAAATATTCTAGAGGTTGGGTGACGTTGCTTTGTGCCATGCCAGGTAACTTAAATAAAAACCATAGAAGTGACACAGTAATACTTTTTAATCTATTTTTAATCTTATATTATCTTGTCTTGAAATTATGTTTATTGGGGGTTTTGTTCTGTAAAATAGAAATAAAACAGTTTCAAAATAGATTAGTAGGACAGTTACAATAAATACATTGCATATTGTCTTCATAGTAGTTATTCAAAGCACAAGATGTAGACATAATATCTTGTCTAGACAATATTAGTACCTTTCTTCCCAACGAACTAAGAAAAAGTAACTGTATATCTAACCTAACTATCTTGTGTGTACATATTTTTTTTCACAACAAAATGGTATTTTATCTATACTTTTGCAAAGTTAGCAATATGTGACAAAGCTTTCCTAGTGACCAATAGCTGACATTAACCAGACAGGATGTTTATCTCAGAACTGAGGTAGCTTGTTTGCTTCAGGCACTGAGATCTAGTCCTAACTGTACACATTTGATCGATTTCATAGCTTCCATGTCTCCCAACATGTCCACCATTTTTGCTTTGTACTTTCAGAGATGTGTATTCCATTGCAGATATAGAACTTGTATTAGGAGAAATCTTTAAAGGACCTTTTCATACTTGATACCAGTCCAAAGATTGTAAGTACTTCAATTCAGCAAAATAGTACAATGTAGACCAATAGTCCATAATTGTAGTAAGTTATCAGCACATCTGACAATTGTCAGAAGTTACTGACTTAAGCATTTTGCAGCTCAGAATATTAATATAGCCTTATGTTTTATACCTTGTGGTTACATTTTTTTGCTGGATGGTTAAGACAAACTTAAAACAAAACCTAGATAACTAAGAATGTAACTTTTGCTATTTGACAAGGTCAGTCAAATTTCTTCAGGATTTATCCTGGAACTATGTACAGCACCTTGTAGATCTTTTGTCAGTGTCAGCCATCTGGATGAGTCACAGCCATTGCTTGACCATCTTGCTCTCTGTAAAAGCCTGAGAGAATCTTTTCTCTCTGGGCGACTCTCCTTAAGCACACTATACATCATCAGTTACTTTCATCTGTGGCCCTATAATCTCCTTGATCAGAAAATTTGGGTTACCACTTAGTTACAAGATGTCACAGCACAGGTTCACTTATGTTCTAAGTCCTCACTGAACGTGGAAGGCTAGGGCCAAAATATTGGCTATTTGTTTAGCCCATCTATCTCTCTAATTTTTGGTCTGCAAACTTTAGTTATTAAGCATGCAGAAGAGAAGTTTAGTGATATTATTACCCTGTAACAGAGGCAGTGAAGCTTAACATCACTGTCTGAATATCAAACACCTTAGACGTAAAATTGAACTACTATTTTCCAACAACGATGGATATTCTAAAATTTAAATCCATATAGAATGTTAAAAAAATTACATATCTTTATACAGAAACTTAGAAATCAAACCATGTGCAACATTGTAGAAGGATAATACTATAACATCTTTTTCCTAGTCTCTCCTTTTCTTTTATTATCTTTTTTTAAAACAAACATTTACTTTACAGAGAATATAGCTGTAATTGATATGACATTAGGAGCAGTATACATTTAGAAACCAAAATGACAGGAATTTCAAGCCTGGTTTTAGTATAACACATTGCTGTTCCCACTGCAGTTGCTTGGTTCACAGATATCAGCATTTAGAGATAATCAGGGTGACAGTTCTACCCATTAACTGCTGTTTTTAAAAACCTGATGGAAATTCTAAGGACCATTGCCTTAACCATCTTGTTCATATAAATGCATGATTTTGTACCTACCATATTTCCTTACTTCTTTCCTTTCTCTCTCACATTATTTAATCCTTAAGTTCTCTCTTTCCATATAATTGTGTTGTACCTTTCAATTTTTATTTCTTCTTTGAGTTCTTACAATAGGGAGATAATATGATATTTACACATGTAGATCTGGTTTATTTCACTTATGAGTATAGCTTTAAGTTGCATCTACTTTTCATATGAAGGCTTCAAGATTATTTTTCTTTATAGCTGAGTAATACTCTATCACAGCTTGTGCTGCTATAAACATAGGTACACATATATCACTATGACATGATGCTTTCAGAAAATTCTCAAAATGGGGATAGCTGGCTTGAATGGGATTTCCAGTTCTAGTTTTTTGAGGAATCTTCACAATGATTTGGCCAAGTCTACATTCCCATCAGCAGTGGAAAAGGGTTCATGCTTCCCTACAACCTCTCCAATATTTATTGTTGACTGATTTCTTTATGATAGCCATTCTTTCTAGGGTGAGATGGTATCTCATTGTTGTTTTAATTTACATTTCATGAATGGCTAGTAATATGGAGCATTTTATTTATTTGCTTCTTGTATTTCTTCCTCTGAGAAGTGTGTGTTTGTCTCAGATGCCTGTTTCTGGATTAGGTCTTTAAACTTTTGGGCCCTAAAATATTTTAGTTCTTTATAAATTCTAGATAGAAGATCTTTATCTGAGTGCTTACTAGTTAAGATTTTTTTCCAGCTTGTGGGTTGCCTTTTCACTCTGTTGGTAATCTCTTTTGACATGCAAAAACTTCTCAATAAGAGGAGGTCCCAGTTGTTAATTCTTTCAATTATTTCCAGTGTAGTTTGATTTTTGTTGATGAACTATTTGCGTATTCCTGTGTCTTCAAGATTTCCACCTTCTTTCTCTTCCAGGAGATTTAGTGCTTCTGTTTTAATTTTAGGTATTTAATCCATTTTGACTTTAATTTGGTGCATGGTGATAGACCTGGGTCAAATTTTGGTCTTTGGCATGCAGAGAACCAGTTTTTTCTGCACCATTTTTTAAAGAGGCTATCTTTCTTCCAGTATGCGTGTTGGGCCCCTTTGTCAAAGATAAGATGGCTGAGTGTATTAGTAGCTGCATGTACATCTTCTAATCTATTACATTGATCCTTAGGTTAATTTATTTTTTTTGTCAGTACCATGCTGATTTTATAATAGAAGCTTTATAATATAATTTAAACTCAAAGATTGTAATGCCTCCTGCTTTGCCTTTGTTGCCCAGGACTACCTTTTCTTTTTTTCAGAACTGGGGATTGAATGCAAGCCCTTGTGCTTGCCAGGCAAGCACTTATTCTACTGAGCTATCTCCAGAGCCCCTTGCCTTTTATAGTTTAGGTATTTTTCTGGTTCCAAATAAATTTTAGGAATGCTTTCTCCAGGTCTGTGAGGTGTATTGGTGGTATTTTGAAAAGGATTGCACTAAATTTGTATAACAATTTTGGGAGTGTGGCCATCTTCCAGATGTTGGTTCTTCCTATGCAGGAGCAGGGAATAACTTTCCATTTTCTGAAATCCTCTACAATCTTTTTTCTCAGAGTGCTGTAATTTTCATTGAATAGATCTTTTACTTCTTTAGTTAGATTAATTCCTAAATATTTCATTTTCTGAGGTACTATTGTAAAAGATATTGTTTTTCTTATTTCCCTGTCAATGTGTTATCTGTGTAGAGGAATGCTATTTACTTTTGGGTATTGACTTTGTATCTTGCTGTGCTACTGAATTTGTGTATTAATTCTATTAGCTTCTTGGTGGAGTTTTTTGTGTCTCCCAAGTACAGTATCATGTCATCTGCAAATAATGATAGCTTAACTTCTTCTTTACTTATTCTTGTTCCTTTTATTTCTCTCTCTTCTCTAATGGCTTTAGCTAATGATTCCACAACTATGTTGAATAGGAGTTGTGATAGAGGACATCCTTGTCTTGTACCTGATCTGAGAGTAAAAGATTTCAGTTTTTCCCCTTTTAGAATTATGTTAGCCATTGGGTTGTCATAGATGGCCTTTATTAGATTGAGGTAGAGAATATCCCAACTTTCTGTAGGACTTTGAATATGAATGAGTGTTGGACTTTGTCAAAAGCATTTTCTGCATCAATTGAGAGGATCATGTGGTTTTTGGATTTGTTCTATTGGTATAGTGTATTACATTTATTTGTATATATAGATTTGTATATATTGAATCATCCTTGCATCTCTGGGATGAATCAGTCATGGTGTATAATCTTCTTGATGATTTTCTGTGCTCCATTTGCTAGAAGTTTATTGAGGATTTTTGCATATGTTCATGAGGGAGCTTGGCCTATGGTTCTGTTTTTTAGTTGTGTCTTTCCCTGGTTTTAGTATCAGTATAATACTTGCCTCCAGGAATGATTTTGGGAGAACTGTTTACTTTTTAATTTCATTGAAAAGTTTGGGAAGTATTGGGATTATATCTTCTGTAAAATCCTTACAGAATTTATCTGTGAACTCTTCAGGACCTAGACTTTTCTTTGTTGGTAAGTGTTTTATTATATTTTGAATTTCACTGACTATTATTGGGCTATTGAGACTTGTTACATTTTCTTGATTCAGTTTTGGTCATTTTTACCCTTCTAGGAATCTGTCCATTTCTTCTAGATCTTCGATTCTGTGACAGTAAAGATTTGCAAAATAGCTATTGATGATCTTCTGAAGTTCCACAGAGTTTGTGGAAATTTCACCCTTTTCTTTCTTTATTGCTTCAATTCAAGTTTTTGCTTTCCTTTTTTTGGTAAGGTTAGCTTGGGGATTATCAATTTTATTTAATCTTTCAACTTTTGATCTGTTACTTCTCTGTATTGTTTCCTTTGTCTTGATGACATTAATTTCTGCCCTAAGCTTTATAATTTCCTCCCATATTTGGGTTTTAGGTTTGGTTTTCTCTTCTTTTTCTAGATGTTTGAAGTTCAGCATTAGGGTATTTATTTGTTCCCATTCAGTTTTCCTAATGTGTGAGTTCACAGCCATAAATTTTCCTCTAAGAACTGCTTTCATTGCATTGCATAAATTCCAATAAGTTATGCTTGAATTTTCATTGAGTTGCGGAGATTGTTTAATTTCATCTGTAACCCATTGGTTGCTGAGGAGGGTGTTATTTAATTTCCATGTATTTATGGGTTTTTGTGGTTTCTTTTGTCATTTATTTCCAGTTTCATTGCACTGTGGTCAGATAATATGCATGGGATAATTTGTTTTGGATATTAGATTTTTCATGTCCATTAAGAGATATCTTATATAGTTGTGTGCTCGCATGTTTGGCATATACATATTTATGAGTGTTACCTATTCCTCTTGTATTTTTCCCCTAACTAGTATGTAATATCTTTTTTTATTTCATTTGCTCATTCTTGGTTTGAAGTTGAGACTTTCTGTGAATAAGATTGCTACCCCTGCTTTTTTTCTAAGATGCTGGGGCATGTAGTATTGTTTTCCATCCTTTTACTTTCAGCCTATGACTTTCTTTATGAGTTAAGTGTGTTTCTTTTATATAGCATATTGTTGGATTTTGCCTCCTAACCCACTGTGCCAGCCTATTTCTTTTAATCAGTGAATTGAGTTCATTTACATCGATATGTATCATTGAGATGTATTTTACATGTTATTTACCTGCTGTTGTATACCCATTTTTCTCCTGTGTTTAACTGTTTGCTCTATTGGATGGGCTCTTTCCGTTCTCATTTATGGAGTTGTGATCATTTTGTATCTTTCTAGAATATCTTTTAGTAGTCTGTTTTGGGTTGGCTTTGCCATCATGAAATTCTTTAGTTGTTTTTTTTTTGTCATGGAAGAATTTCACTTCTCCATCAAACTTGAAAGAGAATTCTGCAGGGTATAGCAGTCTGGGCTGGAATTTGTTTTCATAGGGGGCTTAAAGTACTCTATTCGTGCTCTCCTTGACTTCATGATTTGTGAAGAGAAGTCTGCCATTGTTCTGATGGGTTTTCCTTTAAATATAATGTTTCTTTTTCTCTGTTGGCTTTTAGTATATTGTTCTTGTGCTCCATTTCTGGGATCTTGATTATTATATGTCTGGGTGTGGTTTTAATTGGGTTGGTGTTATTTGGAGTTCTATATGCTTCAATTACTTGAATGTTAGATTGTTTCCCCATATTTGGAAAGTTTTCTCCTTTTGCTTATACCCATATTCTTTTTAGATATCATGTGTATTGATTCCTTCTTTCTCATTAATGCTTATTAACCTTACATTTTCCATCTTTGCATTATCTTGCAGATGTTGAATTATTTTTTCTTGCAGCCTAGTTGTTTTTAATAGATCTTTTCCTACCTTTTCACTAGCTGCAATGGTGTCTTCGAGGGCTGAAACTCTATCTTCACTTTCATTCAAACAGTTTTGCCAGTTTGTGATTGAGGTTTTAATTTCTTGTATATCTCTTTGAATCTGCTTCGTGCATTCTACTTCTTTCCTATATTGCTCATTCAAGGATTCCATCATTTTCCTATTCTCTATTTTTCATATTAGTATCTTCTTTAGAAGCAGTTATTAATTCTTTGATTATAGTTACCCTTTCTTTTTTACTTCAGAGATTATTTCTGATCTGATTTCTTCTATACTTTTCTGCAGTTCTTTCTTTATTTCAGTCTCGTGCATTTGTTCTGGGTGGGCTCAGGGCCTGAGAATGCATTTTGCTCCTTCTCTCTCATTGCATATAGGACTGTCTTCTGACCTTTGGTTTAGAGCATTGGTGCAGTTATTACCTTAGCATGTACCAATATTATTACACAGGAGAGATTATGTGATTAAAGCAGTTACAGTTTTGTATTTACAGAACTATAGTTAGCAACACTAATAATGGTTAGCAAGTCTTAGCAGTTAACAAAATTTTGCATCTAATGGGTTTGTATTTTACGCCATAAGAGGAAGCATTGTGACTGTATAGCTAAGCAGATATTATATTGGGAATTTGTACTTAAATTAGTTCCCTTAATTTCTGTCTGATCACCTCACCATTTATACCTATAGCCTTTCACACAGACTAGTTCACTCTGGTTGCCTGTTTCCTCCTCTCTCAGTCAAGAAAGAGAGAGGATTCTGCCATAGATCTGAGTCTAGCAAAGTGTCTCAGCTTACCAGTGTCTAGATCTACCAAGTTCAAACTCATCCATATGGGTCTGGCTTGGGTCTGGCTGCTGTGCTCTGCTTCTTCTCTCTGTAGCCGATGGAAGTGAACCCATGTGCCCCTCTGGCAAGATTTCTGCTCCTGGATTAGTTGGGTGGGTTTCACCTCTTGCCTCTCTGCAGGGATTTTGGCTGCAGGGTTGCACACCAGGCCTCTCTGATGGAAGAGGTTGTGACAAGCTCACAGAAGGCCCTACACTCACACTCCAGGCCTGGGAGCTGGCTGGAATAGAATCTGGTGGGTGAAGGTCCCACACCTAAAACTGGCCTGGAGGTTGGGTGGAGTGGGATCTGGTGGGCTCAGGGAAGGTCTCACACACAGACACACACACACACACACACACACACACACACACACTCACACACGTACATACTGGGCCTGGCGCTGGCTGGAGTGTAACCTAGCAGGTGCAGAAGGTTGTTTTGTTCTTTAAAAATAATAATAATAATAATAATAAAAATAAAAATTATTGCCACCAGAATCAGAGATACAGCTCAATAGTACAGTGCCTGTCTGGCAAGCTCAAGATCCTGAGTTCAATTCCCACTGCCATAAATAAATAAATAACACCTCCAATAAATAGGTTTAGAAAAAAATTCCCCATATGCTTAAGTGCAACTTCACAATGGATAATGTTCTGAATTCATCTCTTCTTAGTATGTCACCCACCATCTATCCTTAGCTGTTATTTAGTTATATTTTCTTTGAGGCAAGTGGGGAAGGATGGCAATGAGATGCTATCAATATTTTTGTGGGAAGCATCTGATCATATTTCCTCACTAATAACTTTGCTTCATTCTACCTTTTCAAAGACTTGAAAACTCACTGTAAGAAGGAGAGAGAGAGGGAGGGAGGGAGAAATAAGAACAAGAGAGAGAAAAGAAAGGAAGGAAGACAAAAAAGAGGGATAGAAAACAAGAACACAAAAGTTGTTCTATGTAGGAGTTGCTAACCTTTGTACAGGTCCAATAATTGTATTATTGGTGAAAGTTAAGAAGCCAAGTACAAAACCATGCAAGGTGAGCGTGCCTGTAATTCTGGAAAGATGTACAGCTCTCCTCCTATTTGGAGTCCTTTCTGGCTCCCTAGGAAGAGCCCCTGCACTGGGAACTCTGATTTCCTCAGCACATGCCCAGTCTCTGTTTTTTTTATATAAGCAACTGACATTTTAGCTCCCTGCTGCTTGCCCAAGCAACTATCGTCTCTTTTCTTTTCTTCTTCTTCTTTTTTTTTTTTTTTTCTCTCTGAGTTATTTAAGGTAAAGGAATCCTGGTGTTCTACAGCTGATATTTTTTATTTATTCTTGCCTGAGCCAGGACAGCTCTCAGAAAAGCAGAAGTCGGCATCTGGCCTCTGCGCGTGCTCTTCTAGGGCTGGCAGAACAGTGTCTGCCCACTTCAGCTTTTATAGGACGTTTTCTCTTTTCTCCACACTTATTTGTTTCTGGGAAGCTTTTAAAATATTTATTTTCCCTTCTTTTTCTAATCCCCTCAGGTTCCCTGGCCCTCTGAGAAGTCCACACATTCCTGCTCTACTTTTACACTCTCATTCTCGTACACAGTAATAGTTTTGAGGTTACTCCAAGGGATATTTGTTTCCATAGTTCTATTATAGAATTGAAGTATCCTTTCACATGCAGAGAACATTAACTATGTAAAGAATTTGCTGTCCTCTTCTAGAGAAGTTTTCTAGGTACCTATAATTTCTGTATTTAATTTACAGATGAAAGATCTCATCCTCTTACCCATTCTCCTCCCTCAGATTAAAGCAAGAACACAGATCCCGTTAGGTAGCTTACAGCCTGATAGTATCCACCACACTTGTGATGGGGTTAGCCAAAGATACTACCAGCTGAGGGTCACTCATGGCTTTTCTGCTGGTTTGTCTGGGATGATTCCTCCTCAATAATTGGGCCAGAGGACAATGAACAAATACAATTAAAACTTTGAAAATTAGACTTTTCAAAGTGCTTTAAAGTGTTTTGAAAGACTACTGAGGAATATCTCTCAGTGGCTTGACTATTTGTTTATTTATTTTACCATGGGTTCACACTTTAAGAAATGGAAATTAATTATTTAACTAAGACCATTTCAGTCAATTTTGCTTCTGGGGAAAGAGAGACTTAACCAAATAGCTCATTCCACAAGTGAGGAAGTGCAAAAAAGTCTTGTACAAAAATGTTTCTCACTTCCAACTTTTGCTAAAAATCTGAGTGGCTCCAAGCACCTTAACTTTGCTTCTCTCAAAGTTGTATTTAAAAATATTTTCTTCAGGCCATTTTTCCCTAGTTAGTGTTCTTTTCATGAACCCAAAGTTTGGAATTCATTAACTGGATTTTTGATAAGCTTGTTGCCCTGATAGTGAAAGATAGTCAAGTCCTACTGCATATAAAAGTTGCAACGTCAAGCAATGGACCAGTTAGGAACACATAAAGATTACAAATGCTGTTCAGTGAGAAAGTTATTTTTAAACAAGTTGGTCTCAGGGAGTTAGGGTTAGGCTCTA
>PVKA01011922.1:18043-29988 GCA_004027165.1 Ctenomys sociabilis
AAAAAAAAAAAAAAAAAAAAAAAAAAAAAAAAAAAAAAAAAAAAAAAAAAAAAAAAAAAAAAAAAAAAAAAAAAAAAAAAAAAAAAAAAAAAAAAAAAAAAAAAAAAAAAAAAAAAAAAAAAAAAAAGAAGCCTGAATGATCAGCCAAAGCTCTATGTTGGTTGGGAAAACTTAACTAGGCTGTCAGTCCACTGAATATCAAAAGTACAAAAGAATGAATTCACCTTTTAGATCTTAACACAAAGGAGGAAGGACACAAAGCATCTAATAGGCCACAAAGATAAGAGCAACTGTCTCATCTCCCACTGGTTGTTCCTGTTGGTAACTTGAAATCTAAACCTAATCAAATCCCCAAATCCCAACCTCACTGACAGTGCTTACAGTTTACTGATCTACGTAGATAAATGGCCCCATTAATGTCAGGGCAGTTATGTTTGTCTGAAGAATATACGTCTGTATTTTAAGTTGCATTATCAAGTTTATCCATGGGATAAGAGTTGTTTACCTTCACAAATTCCAGGCTTCTGAGCTGAACTAAACAGGGCAAGTTGAAAGGCAGGAGTGCAGAGCAGGATATAGCCTTTTAACAGCTTGTGGCCTGCCAAGGATAAATGGATAGAATCTAGATTCATCTCTCAGCTCTTGGGCTGAGGTTAGGAGACCCTCAGGTCTTGTCTGCTACCTGAGGCCTCAGTTGAAACCCCTGCAAAGCCGATAGTTGCAAAGTGGAGCGAAGAATGCTGCAAAGTATCTGGTGCTGGATTAGCTTCTACAGATGTGGATCCAAGAAATTGCTCAACAACCCACGAAGGCCAAGAACGGTCTGCCAGGACACGAGTGCCTCGCCCCGCCATGGTCACTTCCAGCTTAAGACTGGTTGAGTCTAAACAGCCAAACTGGAACATTCCTCCTATTCTCTTGTTTCCAGTTTGCTGTGCTTCTGTGAAATGAGGTGCTTCTTCATCAGGCAGAAAGGTGGTGGGAGAAGAGATGGAGAGCATGGAACTCTGAGACACCAGCACCCCTGTGCCGGTAGGTGCCTGCGCTGTTTTGAACATCATCTGCCAACCCACATTTGGACAGCACAGCAGCTGCTTGCTGCCGCCCACTCTGTTCCCTGTTGAGGGATCATGGGACCAAGCATACCACACAGGGGACTGAAAGGACAGCAAAGAAGCCAGAGATTGGCCAGACTCTCATCACTCAGGAAATCCCTCCAGGTGTATAGTTATGAATTCACATCACAAAAGCATTTCCTTCATGGATGAACCACCATAATTCTTTTCAGGACTGAGAATAGATTTTCCTTTATCCTGACACACGATTTTGTCTTCCACGTTGTAACTGGGGATGGAAAAACAACTGGGTTGTAGAAATTCAGGTTTAGTACAATCTAAAATGTCTGATCACTAAAGCTTTTCTGGATAAACACTGGCTCAAAATAATGAATTAATGGCATGGAAGATTCTTGGAGTACGGGGTGAAGACTCATGTTTCAAGCCTGTCAAGACTTCTTGAAAAAGCCATCACTCATCCTCCTTCCCTTCGCAATCTCTTTCCTTTCTCTGATTATCAGATTCCTGGAGTGACCCAGTTTCCTTCTGGTAAACTACCTTCCAGATGCCCACTCTAATGTGTCTTCCATACTAACTTTCAAATGAAATGAGTAAAATGAAATTCACCGATGGTCTCTGACTGTGACGTTGTCCTCTTTGGCTTCCTCCAAGTCCATTTTCCATGGTCTGCTTTCAGACTGGTCAAAACTCATCCCCATCTTATTTCCTTTGTGGTCTTTTCTCTCCTTCCCCTCTGCCTATTTTTTGAATTTCAAAACGGATATTTAGTTTCATTTACTTTTATTGTTGGCAGTAGTAATGAATCTAAATTTGGTCACAAGTAGGTTGCTTTTCTAACTCTGAACTAATTTTTTTCTCTTTCATTAATTTATTGTTTCAACAGTAATTACTTTGTTAGTGACTTACCTAGAAAAATCTTAATTTTGCCTAAGTGTTGGACTTCTCTCTCTTAGCACCTTTTCATGGGATAGAAAGGTTTTATTCAATAATGCTTATAGCATCATCTATACAAATTCTAGAACAGAAGCCACAAAGTCAGTAGAAGTGCATGATCATGCAGTTGTAACATTTGCCTTTGGGAAACGATGTTTTGTGTGACTTTTATTGTGGGGTTGACAACCTCTGGCCACATTTTCAGGATCTAGTAGTATGTTTTTAAAGAACTATAGAACTTCAGAGACTTAACTAATATCTCTGGATATAGGCTCAGGCTTACATAGGATGGCATTAACTATTTCTTTTATAGCATATTGATAGCGTAGGTCAACCCCTGAAAGGTTGACTTATTAGCTTGCTAACATCAGGAAAACAGAGGTCATGATATCATTGAACTGAAGAGAATGTAATCCCTATATGAAGTCTAAAAGACAGTGCTTTGGAGTAGAAATGGGAAGCTGCACATGACTGGCAGGCTCCTGTGACCTGTGCAGCTACTAGGAGATGTGGGCCTGGCGAGGAGCCATGCAGACAAGTGTACTGAGCAAGGTACATCTTTAAACACAGTCTTTTGAAAATCTCTATCAAGTATCCCCTTATTTTATAAATGATCAACATTGCAAACAGATTGATAGAAATAGAATGATAAATGAAACAAAAACAATGATAACTTTCATTATGAGAGCTCCTCTGAGCATTGCTATCAGATAATACAGTTTCTTCTTTTTAAAAAATTCTATTTATTTATTTATTTATTGTCTGTACTTTAAGAACGGGTCTACAGCATGGTCAGGGTCTCATTATTAGAGCAGACTCATATTGATCCGCCTGTTTCCAGCCTCCCACGAGCTGGGATTACAGGCGTGTGCCACCAGGCCCAGTCTCAATGCCATCGCAGCGTGCCTCTGGCACCACAGGCCTGGGAACCAAATCCTGTCCCCGCGTCTGCTTGGAGGTGCTTTAATTCTTCTCTTATTTTTTTTAAGGGAATAAAAAACACATTAGAAATGATACAGAATTTCACTAAACAAAATGATAGGAATTCAACAATGGTTGTCATATTGCACACTGCAGTCTTCAGATTAGTTGTCACATTACCACATACAAGCATATAAAATTGATCAAAAAATTAAAAAGAGAAAAAATTAAGCATTCAGAAAGGAGGAAGGGGAAGTATGTGTTTCTTATTTTCTTATACTGTCATTGTATTCCATTTGGACTTTTAGGGTGGATGATTATTGAACATTTTGTTTATACCTCTCCCTTACAACCAGGCCATAATCTCCTAAAAGAGAGAGACTATGCTTTTATCTCTGTGAATTTGCAAATCATAATGCTTTGGGCCTGGCATAGGCTTAGTAAATGCTCAGTGAATGACTGAATTTAAGACTTTCTTTACCTCAAAATAGATGGCAGAAAATACACAGTTCTGAACTGTATGAGAGGGCACCAGAGTTGTGCTGCAGACACTACATCAGAGTGGAACCCCAGCCTGGACATGCGCGTGTACATGTAGAAGCAATGTTATCTACTCAGGAGGCTGATACAGGAGGACTGAACATTCAAGGCAAGCTTGAGTAAATCAGTGAGACCCTGTCTTAAAGTCAAATGAAAGGAATACGAATGTAGTTCAGTGGTAAAGCCTTTACCTTATGTAAGGTAAAGGCCCTAGGTTCAATGCCCAGCATCACAAAAAAAATTAAAAAATAATCCCAAAGCAATGTTTACTGTAGTTTCATTCTTTGTGTTTTTAACCATAAAGGGATCCTCCAACTTAATATCTTTAATTTTCAAAAAGTGAACAAAAGTCAAATAAGCAATGTTTCCCCAGATGTCAAATATTCTGCATGGTCATTCTTCAGGAAGGCTAAAAAGACTTGTTTAAAACAAACAAAAGAATTAATGGCAAAGTCTCTGAAGATTCCATGTATTTTTCATGTTGGTAGTTGTATATTTGTGTTTTTATATTTATTATAGCATTGCCTGATTTATCTTTTACACATTTGTGTGATGTGTGAGTACATGTTATCCGTGAGTAAAAATTGATGTATTTCTTGAATTAAATTAAACATAATAGCATGTATTACTATGTCATTCTTTGCCATTTATGAAGAGAAATAATAACAATTTACCCTTATTGAGGGATCATATCTTACCATACATATTTATGAAATTTGAACAAGCCAGAACCCAAGTTGCTGACTCCTAAGATGAACTTTCCTTCAAATCAGACTTTGTCCTAAGCAGTCCAGTGGAGAAAGTGGTAGGATCATAGAGAAACACAGCACAATGTCAAAAGTACCAACACTTAAATATTTGAGAATCCAGAGGAAGGGACAGGAAGAGCGCTCTGTATGCATTGTCACCCACAAAACTCAAGATGACAAGGTCTGTCACATGACCACTCTCCCTGGAAGCTCACTTTCCCTTCCTCAGTCTTCTCTTCCATTTCACCAGGGCTGGTGTTCAATGACTAAGTCCTGAAGGACATGCGTCTCCTACCCCAGCTCTGTTCTACAGCCACGTGCATTGGTGAGGCACTTGAGAATAAGCAAGAAGAGATTTGAGTATGTCTATTTATTTCTGGGTATTTCTTTTCATTAGTTTCTCTATCATCAGTTTGTCCTCTGTTTATATGTTTCTCTACCCTCAATTTGTCCTTCTCTACCTATTTTTGGTTTTTGAGGTGATTTGTCCTTTTTAAAACTGTCAACATATCACATTTATTAAGAAGTCTGCCTGGCAGGAGATCCATCAATATTTATAGGATTTTGATTTAGTGTTCATTAAGTCTAATGTATTCTAATACATCTCAGAATTGCTCTACAACATAGTGCCGATATAAGCAATATATTTATCATGAAGTTGATCTAGTATGTTTTCCTAAATTTTCTCATCAGATAGTATCATTGTCATTTTTCTTCACTTGAATTTGACCAACAGATATTATAATTTTCATAAAAATTTGAAATACATTGTTTAAACTACTTTTTATGTCACAACTTTCCCTATATTTAAAGAGAAGAACCATATTCTTTAAAACAATCATTATTTACTTGATTATTCTGGGTTTCCTCTAACTACTCTAGAAAGGAGCTGTGCCAGAAATAAGGTCATGTTAAAGAGACTGGGCTTGCAGAACTTGTACTAAATGTATTCTAATGAACTAAACCAAGAATTGAAATTGAAATTAACCTAAAAAAATCAAAGCACCCCATAACAGCCATAGTTTACTTATTTTAGACTCAATGTAACACTCAACCAAGAAATCAAATTGATTTAACAGTTATATTTATTTGCATTTTATATTAACATAGAATAGATGGGCCAAGTAAGACCTTCATTGCTGTGCTACTGAGAGAGCATATGGCCTTAAATATATTAATTCCATTGTACATTATTTCGCTTTCTGATAGTTAAGGGAGTCTATGGCCGTACTACCCTGAATGCGCCTGATCTCATCTGATAAGGGAGTTTGTCAGAAATTTCTAATCCTAAGATTCTGTATCAAATGATGCAGAGAATTTAATAAAAGTTCTGACAGTGAAATAATTAAGAAATTATGTTGCTCTGAAAAGATGAAAGGTCAAGTAATGTGAAAATTGTGAATTATTCTCATTAATCCAAAATACAATGAAAATGAGGGAATCAGAGACCTACAATTTTGAATAATAGAATGATTAGTTTCACCCTAATTCTGCCACTTCCTTACTGCATGATCTTGGGATATTTAAAATCCCCTAGGCACAGATTTCTTATCTATAGACAAGAATGAGCCCTGAAAACTGAATTATTGCATATATTAAATGAGAGAGCATATACTTAATAGAGGATTAGATGCTTAATCGATTGTTGATAAATTATTATTCTTATCTCATAAGGCTTAAAGCAAATTAGTGATCTTTAAAAAATAGCAAATTATAGGGTCATCTTTAATTCTATTCCCATTGACCAGAAATCATATTTTTTCAAGATTGTGTCATCCACTACTTTTAATTAAAGAATTCCACAACATCTGAAACTAAGATACAACTAGAGCAGAACTGAAAGCTATTACATATGCTATAATCATGTTGATTAGTTTGATTAAAATTTGATTTCTATATTTGATTATGATAAGTTTAAAGAAACACAGATATTCAAATAGCTGCATAAAAATACTAGCATACTAAGCTCCAAAATCTACTGAATATTTTAATATATTTGCTTTAACACTTTTGTTTTTACTAACCTCTCTCTCCATCCATCTTTATTGCTAAATTACAGTGCATTAATTTTACTAAAAGTCTCAAGAATAAAAGCAATAAGAATTAAAAATATACTTCTCCCTACAGTCAGCTAAAAGAAATGGTGAAGTTTAAAAACCCATTTAAAAATTATGTTCCATATTTTATAAAACTTATAAATTATATTCCCTCTTTGACAACTACAATTTTTTATAATTGTCTTTCATAATGAAGAATAGTTAAAACTGTGAAACTCAATTACATTGCAAAAATTAGAGGGTTTAGCAGCTAAAACAGAATATACATGTGTGACTTATTTTTCTATCTTGGGAATAAAGATAATGAATTACATATTCTGTATTCTATAAAAATTATCTCCAAAAATATTTTCATGTAAATTTAAAATGTCATCTTTCAAATGACATAGTTCGATACTTATGAAATTCAAACATTAGTTGAAAACGTCTTCTGGGTAAAGCCTTTCTCTGCCAACTTCAAATCCAACTACATCTTTCTGCTCAGTTATCCTATTTTAACCTATTATAGTGAGAACTCTTACTGAAAATTCCTATGGTCATTCTGTTAAGATAGAGTAGACTATGGAACTCTTCACATTTCAGCTGGTCTATCAAAAAACCCACTTTGCAGCACCCTGGTAAACCTTCTAGGAGTCAGATAGCTACAGGCACTTTTCTCTTTGCTTAAAACTATCTTTGCACACACCCTGTTCTCTACAGCATTTTTATGCAAGCTCTACCCTCTGTGAGTAAAATCCTCTGGGATCTGAACGTCTTCTCCAGCTAGTCTCAATTTCATGGAACCCATTCTCCCTTCTGTCATTACAGGGCCATTAAGACTGACACTTGTTGTGAGTGCCTTGCTCCCTCTGAAGGCTCTACTGTGAAAAGAGTGGCCTTTTTTTCTCCAGAGAATACTGACCCAGCTTTTCCTCCTTTACCATCACCTTCAGTGAGAGTTGGTTTATTGTAGTGTAAATAATAGAGGCTTTTGAGTCAACTATGTAAAGCCAGGAGCTGGGGTCACAGCAAAGTAAGGTGCATGCTTGCCCTTGTATAATTCACTTTCATTAAAGTGTGGGAGACAATAATGAAAAGAAAGAGATGAGTGAAATAGCTAAGACATGCCCAAGACCCCCAAACAAGAATGTCAACAATGATTGGGATAATCTCTAGTACTGACAAATGCAATGGAGACGATAAGGCCATGTCATACACAGAGGGTTTTGGCACAGCTTCTGATGGCTAGCATCTGAAGTTTTGGCTGGGTGGTAGGATAAATGCAGCTGTGAAATGCACCTAGCAAGCAGGCAAGGAAGGGATAACTGTTAGTTGGTCTTAGGAAGACAACAGAGGTTCCAGTTCAAGGAGTGTTAAGATTGACCTTCATTAGGACCAATGAAGTTCATGCCACTGGATAGTAAGCAAAAGGAAAGACAGGTGTAAGGACTGACTCTGGTAGTATAAAGGATGGGGTGGTGTAGCAGGAAAGATATTTTATATGATGCATGAAGAGTGATCAACATCTGATAGTAAGGGAATGAAGGTACTGAAGAAAAGAGGAGAGAGGTAGAAAAAGGACTGACCAGGAAGGGCAATATGCTGAATGGCTTTGTTGAATGCCTGTTTTCTAACTGTGGTCTTAAGGGTAAGTTATTCTGCTATAACTCCTACAAGACCATTTTAAGTTCCTCTAGTGAAGGAATAGAATGAGTGAATATTTGTAGCAAAATTCTAAGCCAGTGTGGCTGTGGGAAGAAGGACCTACTAGAGCAATGTGTGCCTGAAGAAATGGTTATTGAACTGCTGCATAGAAACTAAGCTTGGTAAGAAAAGAGAATAGGTTGGTTTAGGGAAATGCATAGTAAAAAATGATCAAACAGATGGACCAAATGGTTCAATGTGATGGAGATTTTATAAAAGATAAAAAATATACTGTTTGCAGAAAGGAGAATAACATAATGTTCAGATATAAGACATTTAGAATGGAGGAGTTGCTAGGTAGCAGTGAAGCAGAACTTGAAGACCTATCCCACTGAAACTCCACCCCACCCCAAAGCTACAACTTCTTGTTCTGATGTAGGTAAAATTGACAACTATGTTCTGTACACAGAATTTATGTAATCTTGTTCTCCTAGGATCCATAAGGCTTTGTCTTCTGTCAAGACTAAGTTATTAATTGCTTGGCCTTGTTTTTGTACCCTCACTTCCCCTGCCACTCTAAGTTCTAAACATCGACATCCTCAGCCAGACGTATAAAACTACAGCCTTTCCTTTGTTCTAATGTCCAGCACTTTGTATGTGAGCTTGACTGGGTTGTTGAGCATCTAAAATTCTGGAAATAAATCCTTTTCTCCAAGTGTTCTGTCTAATCTCTTGGATTCTGAAACAGCAATGGATGTAACAATAGTAAGAACAGTAATTATTGCTCAGTGCTTGTGTACAGGTGCTTACTACAAGGTGCACACTTGGGAGCTCATTCAGACTCTATTACAGCTCTGGGTTAGGAAGCACAGTCACATCCATTTCACAGAGGAAACCGCAGAACAAGACATTAAACAGTGTGCCTGTGGCCCTTAGGTAGAGTGTGGTTCTATAAAATAAGCAAACTAATATGCGACTTGTATTCTGGGTTTCAAAAGTAATAGATTTAATACATGTCACATAGTTTATGATTATTTTATAATCTCTCAAGAAGTCAGATGCAAAAAAGTACAAGATATCTGTCCACACATAAGAGACCCAAAGCATCCGCCAAAGGCCCTTGTACCCACAGTAATGTCATGCACAAGTCCAGCTGAAGATCTAGAGCTCATGACAATGTCCTTCCTGAGTCCAGCTGGAGGTCTAAATCCTACAACAATGCCTCATACAAATCTGTATCAAGAACCTGCACTGGGAAAACCCAATGGTCCATGGGGGGAAGAGACCATTTAGTTTTCTGTGCTGGAAGTCAGGTGATAATGTCCAAGATGAAAGTGAAAATTAGAGTTCTTCCAAAGAACAGAAGCAGATCAGTTCTTCCTTATTTTCTTTTTATATGATCCGGGGGACAAGTCACCCTGGGATGGGTCTTCCACAATCTAGGCTGTAAAATTTCTGGGCCATTTAGTTAAACTTCATTTTTTTAAATTTGAGTCTTTTATTGGTAAATGCATTCAATTACAGAACATATTCTTAAGGGAAAGGGACACTGGGAAAAAGTAATCAAGCTATCTTTCTTCTCTTGGATCATACTCTTTGGTTTCTCTCCTATGTTTGAATGTTTACCTGGCCTGGTATATTCCTTCAGTTGGCATTCATGGAGCTGTAGTCCTACTAATCCCTTTTTGAATGTCCTTCAAAATATTTTAGACTGTTGCTTTTTCAGAACTGGTGATTGAACTCAGACCCTTACATTTGCCAGGGAAACATTTATTCTCTGAGCCATCTCTCCAGTACCAAAGAGTGCTGGTTTTATAGTCATAAAATTTTTCAAAGATTATTTGTTATAAAACTATCTAATTTCTCCATCAGCTTTGAAAGGTAGTTTCACAGGGTACATCTATGTAGCTTCAAGTTTGCTTTGCATTTGAACTTGATATACTTAACTCCAAGCTCTCCTTCACTTGTGGATTTGTGCTAGGACGTTAACTGTGATTCTGAAGCGCTTTCTTTATTGGTGAATTTTTTCTTATTGTAACACCTTTTAAGATAGTATTCTTCTGTTAAATGTCCAAAATCCTGACTGTGACATGCCTGTCTTTTTTTTGTATCATGGCTAGTTGGTATTCTTCATGACTGACTTATTTGTATGTCAAATTATTTTTCTCTATAAGTGAAGATTTCAGACATGATGTATGTATTGTGCTATGTCCTGCTTTTCAATTGATTGCAGTCAATCTTAAACTATTTTTCTTTGCATCATGTAGCAGTTGCTAAGGGGATTTTTTCATGTTCCCTTTATATTATTATGAAATCATTCTTTTCTTTATTGTTCATCACAAACCTGTCTTCTATATCTGAGATGCTATCATTACATTGGCATAATCTCCTGTGAATACTTTCAGTAAAAAGTATACTTGTATATTTGCTTGAATCTTTTTTCTGTATTTAGTGCAGGGTCTACAGGCTCTCACAACACATAACAGACTCATAGTGATCCTCCTGTTTACAGCTTCGCAAGTGCTCCGATTATAGGTGTGCACCATCACGCCAAGTCTTTGAATCTTTCTTATGTTCCATTTCTTTCCTATGCTGAGGATTCATGACTTCATTAAATTTTTTTAATGAGGTATGTTTCTGACTTTTATTTATTTCTTTTTATTGAAGAACAAATAGCAATGAGACAGTTTCAAGACAAATTAACAGGACAGATTTGATGAATTAATACATTGCAAACTGTTTTCATAACGTTTTGGTATCATACAAGATGCATACATGATATTATACTTACATACATTATTATAGCAGATGTCCCTAATCAGTGAATTAAGAGAGTGTAGCTATATACTTATCTTAATTTTTGTAGCTGAATTATATCACAGATTCAATAATTAATACTTTCTACCTTATCTTCCTAGTGGTTTCCATAGTATTAGAAGCTGACATAATATCTTGTCTAAACACTATTAGTGCAAATCTTGCTTCTCATAGAATTATGCAGAAGCAAGGCATATTTATCCTAACTGTACTGTTTATACATATACATCATGAGTCTTCTTTTGTATATGCTGCAGGTCACTAATAAGCTTTTCTTCTTGATGGTTAACAACCTAAGTTCACAGATCAAAATTGGAGAAATAGAAGAGCCGCAAGTCCAGCCAACATTTTGGCCCTAGCCTTTCAAGGTCAGTGAAGACTCAGGACATAGGAGAACCTGTACTGTAACATCATGAAACTCAGTTGTGCCTCAAATTTTCTGATCAAGAAGATTATGGAACCACAGAGGAAAGAGACTGATGATCTATAGTGTGCCTGGGGAGAGCCACATGGAGGGAAAACTTTCTCTCAGGCTCTCACAGAGAGCAAACTGGTCAAGCATTGGCTGTGACTCATCCACATGGATGATACAGACAAAGGATCTGCAGAGTAACGTACAGGATTATAAAATAAACCTTGAGGGGATTTCACTGACTTCATCAGAAACAAAAGTTACATCTTTTGGTATATAGGTCTTGCTCTATCTTGGTCTTAACCATCCAGCAGAAAAGTATAAAAATGAGGTATATAACATGGGGCCATAATAATAAGTTGAGCTGTAAATGGCTACAGTCAACAACTTCTTCAGATAACTCACTATTTTTGTGGAATGCTGGACTGTGTTCGATTGTGTCGCCAAGTTCAGGCACTTAAATTGGTTTAATGACAATGGAGTGCTCGTCTTTGATAGTTAAACTTCTAAACTGACACTATCAATCAGCCATTACAGTCCACCCCTTGTCAATTTGGCAACCAGACACATTTCTTTAAACCATTCTCCAGATACAAAGATGCACTCATAATTATGCCTAACATGTTATAACTGTCCTGCATACAAACAGAAATACATTAATTCCTTCCCCAGAATACATACAATTTTTGTTTGGGTGAAGATTACTTCTATCATTTCATAATTTGAATGTTATAACACACCTGTTATAACATTCAAATTATGTTATAACATCCTTAATAATCAGTAGTAGGGGGCTGGCAGGTTAGCTCTGTTGTCT
>PVKA01011922.1:30088-59544 GCA_004027165.1 Ctenomys sociabilis
AAAAAAAAAAAAAAAAAAAAAAAAAAAAAAAAAAAAAAAAAAAAAAAAAAAAAAAAAAAAAAAAAAAAAAAAAAAAAAAAAAAAAAAAAAAAAAAAAATCCTTCCTTAAAAATCAGTATTAGGTCTAAAATATTATATTACATTAGAAACATATCAGGGGAGAAATAGTACAATTACAATCTTCCTTTCTGTGGCTGATCACAGGGTCAGAACTGGTATTCAGAATTACCTTCTTCCACTACCTATTTTGTATTCCTTGTCCATCAGCAACCACCTCATCAAGTCTTGCTTCTTTCCCTGGTGACGTGAACCACACCTTCTTTTCTGAAGTCTTGTACCAGGAAGTACAAAACTTGTTGATACCACTGAAGTGGAAACTAAGACTTTTCTTGGTCAATTGATCTCATGCCTCTGAGGAAAATACTAAATAGGAAGTCACAGTGTTGGTGGGGGTGGATGACCTAGACCATCAAGGGGAACATGGACCACTACTCCACAATAGAAGAAAGGAAAAATTACATGGAGTGGGGGAGATCCCTTAGCACACCTCTTAGTGCTATCATGCCCCATTATTAAAGTGAATGGGAAGCTACACAACTTAATCCAAGCAGAAAGACAAATGGTCTAGAGGAATAAAGGTATGGGTCACCTCTCCAGGGGGAAAAAAAGACCTTCTGTGGTGGTATGACTAAGGTGGAGTGAAATGATTACTGGTGTGAAAGAAGAGGACATAGACCAAATACCAAGAGAATACTTCTTCCATATAGATCTTTGAGTCAATAAGAATTATGAGAAGAGTAGCAGCATAAAGAAAGACTGCCAAGCACTAATATTCATCAATACTGATTGAACTGACAAATAATAACACCAAGGTGATACAAAATGGTAATTAATCATCCAAGATTCAAGGGACTTGGGTACTTTGAAGAGTAAATACTAAGTGCATTTGAAGTAGCCATGAGGAACAAGTGAAGGCCGTCCTATCTCTAGGGCCTAAGGGAGGGATACAAGCAACTTCTTTTTGAAATGATCGTAGAGGATGCAGCAATTTTCAGAGGCAGCAAGGTTTGTACTCATGCAAGGAAGTGAAGGAATGTGCAAAGAAGAGTTTGAGGATACTGAATGCTTCCATAGAAAAATTAGGGAGTGTGGTTGATGGCATAAGATTAGAGGAAGGATAGATGTGTGTGGATGGAGAGACAGGGATATCTATGTAATGATACAGAGGGCCTTCATCTTGGACTTCTGATGGAGTTAGAGGAACAGAACCACATGAATGAAGACAAACAGATGTGTCTTTTGTATGGCTGGCATTTGAAGTATGAAACTTAACTCTTCCCTAGATCAAGTGGTTGATTTTGACCAGAACATTTAAATTTTCTTATTTATTTATTTTTATTTTATGGAAAAAAGGTAAAACAAAATTTCATAAAAAGATGATAGGAGAGGGGACAGGGAGATGGCTCAGTGGAATGCCCTTTCTTGGCAAAAAGATGATAGGAGAATAACATTAATTAGTACATTGCATATTTTTATCTTTAAAGTAGTTACTCAGAATACAAGATATGGGAATAAAAATTCTTCAACTGATATAAAGGCAAATCTTCCTTTTCTATGAATAGACACTGATAGTATAACTAACTTGCATTTTTTTCTCTCTTTTACCTTCCTTCCCTTCACTTTTCCCCCATACTAGTTCCTTCCTCCTGTTTTACAATTTTGCCCCATTTCACAAAATCTATTATATATTTTAGACCTTATTTACGCATTCAGTTTCTCACACCAGGAGACAATACAATGTTTCACATGTGAACCTGATTCTTTTTCATAATGAGTATTGTCTCACATTGTATCTATTTGCCTATAAAAGCCGCAAGTCTATCCTTCTGTATGGCTGAGCAGCACTTCACTACTTAAAAATATAATGTCATTTTTAATCTATTCCTTGGTTGATGGGCTTTGGGTTGTTTCCAAATTTGTTATAACAAATTGTGCTGCTATAAACACATATATTGCTATGGTATGCTGTTTTTAATTCTTCTGGAAGATACCCAGAAGAATGGACCTCTATGGAGGACCACCTGAGCAGCTCTTCTTGAAAGAAGAGTGATTGTCTCCTTTTTAACTGAGCCTGATCCTGTTTCCTTGTACTGATACATACAGAGCTGGCTAGGACTTCTCTTTATCCTTTCAATTGGTCTTAAGCAATGTGTATTGGTCTAGCTGAGGTGCTGGTGATACTCTTTGAAGGTGGCATGCTTGTTTCCCTCGTAACCTATACCTGCTGCTCTTAAAAATGTGAGCTGGGTAGAGACAGGATGAAGAGCAATACTCTGTGCTGCCAGCTGGGATTGAGCTTTGAGATAGAGTTTGAAAGATTACTTCAGAGGTGAAGCCCTAGATCCCCAAAACACTAGATACTACCTCAATAGCATAATGCAAATTACTTTATCTGTATATCCTCTCTGCATATGGCAGAGGTAAATGTAGGCCACCTATCTAGTTTAGCTTACAGTACTCACCTACTTTCAACAATTCTCAGTCATTACTCCTCAAGCCACTCCACCTCCACTGAATAAAACCCAAGTGCAGCCCTGGGTCATCCTCTTTATTCTGGAAAGCCATCTTCGTGGCTGGACTTAGGGCCCCTTGGCTCTACAGTAATTATAAATATATTTTAGTGTCTTTCCTTTCACCGTGGGTTGTAGTGGGAGTGGTAGACTGGAATTAATTTGATGAGATTCCAATGATGTATCTTTGGGATTACAAGTATTGACTTCTTGGACTGAGACAAGAACCTAGAGGGGACTCCTACAGACCTCTAATCCTAGCTTTTTGAAGAGTCTCCATACCGATGTCTACAATGGTTCCACACCAGTCTATACTCTCATTAACAGTGGTGAATGGTTCCTTTTTCCCCACAGGCCCTCCAGCATTTTTTATTGGTTGATTTCTTGATAAGAACATTCTTTCTAGAATAAGTTGGAATCTCTCGAGTGGCTGATGATGTTGAATATTTTTCATGTATTTATTTGCCATTTATATTTCTTCATCTGAGAAGTGTGTGTTCATCTCTGATATCCATTTTTGGACTGGTTCTACGAATTTGGGGGTCTAATTTTTTTCATTTCTTTACATGTTCCAGATAGAAGTCATTCATCTAATTGTTTTTTGTTTTTTTTTTTTCTTTCTTTGTTTTGTCTTTGTGATCTGTGTGTTGTCTTTTCACTCTTTTGGTGATTTTCTTGATGTGCTAAACTTTCTTAATAATATAAGGTCCCTGTTATTGATTCTTTGAAGTATTTCACATGCAATTAGGTTCTTCTTTTAATTAACTCTCTCCATACCTACATTTTCAAGATTTCTACCTTTCTTTCTCCTAATAGATTATTTCTTTTTTTTTGTTATTATTAATTTTATTTTTGTCTTTTTGAGACAGGGACTCACTATATAATTCATGATAGTCTTGAGCTCACTCTGTAGCTCAGGCTGTCCTTGAACTTTCAATGATCCTCTTGCCTCAGCCTCTCAAGAGCTGGGATTATAGGCATTAAAATAGAAACACTTGTTTCTATTTTAATATTTTGATCTTTGATCCATTTTGACTTTAATGTATGGTGTGAGACACAGATCTAGTCTTTGACGTGTAGAGAACCATTTTACAGCACCATTTATAAAAGAGGGTATCTCTTTTCCAGTGAACATATTTAGCCATTTTGTCAAAGATACAAAAAATACAAGTGATACAGATGTTCACTTAACAAAGTAATACGAATTGCATAGTATTTGTTGTAATACAAAGTGTTGTCTTCCAACGAGTTATCCATATTACAAGATATATACATGTAAAATTGGAAGAAGAAAGAAAATATAATAAAACATATAATAAATTATGAGAGCAGAAAGAAGAAATTATTGACAAAAGATGAAACAAATTAAATAATTATCTGCCTCTTTCCATACAACAGCAAAAATGCACAGTATTGTCCAAATAATTCTGCTTACCTATGTAGATAACTTTCCCCATCTTCCACTCTTGTCCTTCTCAACTCAGTGATTTTTTCTTTTAAATAAGCTATTTCCCTTTCCCAGTGTCTCTTGTACCCTTCAGATTCCATTTTGCTCTTTCAGATTCTCACACTAAGGAGACAATATGATACTTGCACATGAAGGTCTGATTTGTTTCACTTAATAGCATGGTCTCTAGTTGCATCCATTTACTAACAAAAGACTCAAATTTATACTGTTTCACAGATGAATAATAACTCATTGTATAAAACTATCACATCTTCCTTATCATTCTTCAGTTGGTGGGCATCTGGGTTGTTTCCAGGATTTAGCTATATCTCATTGTGCTGCTGTAAGCATGAGTGCATATGTATTGCTGTGGTATGAGTTTCCCAGTTCTTCTGGAAAAATATTGAGCAGGGAAATAGCTGGACCAGAATGGGATCTCCAATCTTAGTTTTTGAAGGACTCTCTGCACTGATTGTCATACGGGTTTCACCAGTCTGCACTCCCACTAACAGTGCACAAGGGTTCCTTTTTCTCCATAACCTCTCTAGCATTTGTTATTGGATGATCTCTTGATGTTATCCATTCTTTCTGGGGTGCAATGGAATCTCAATGTTGTTTTAATTCTCATTTCTCAAATGACCAATGGTGTTGAATATTTTTCATATGTTTACTTGCCATTTGTATTTCTTCCTCTGAGAAGTATATATTCATCTTGGATGCCCATTTTTTGATTAGGTCTTTGAACTGAGGGGCCTTATTTTTTTAAAAAATTCTTTGTATATTCTATGTAGAAGGCTTTTGTCTGACAGACTACTTTTTTCCTAGTTTGTGAGTTTTCTTTTTACTCTGTTGGAGATTTGGTTTGAAGTGCAGCAACCTTTCAAAAAGATTAGATCCAGGGCCCAGGGAGATGGCTCAATGGAATAAGTGCTTCCCTGGCAAGCACAAGCATCTGAATTCGATCCCCAGTTCCACCAAAAAAAAAAAGAAAAGATTAAATCCAAGTGTTGATTCTTTGAAGTATTTCTCATGCAGCTTGGTTTTTGTTTATGCATGCTTTATCTATCCCTATGTCCTTAAGATTTCTACCTACATTTTTCTCCAGAATGTTTAGTGTTTCTGTTTTAATATTTTAATCTTTGATCCATTTTGATTATAGTTTTGTGGATGGAGATAGGCATCAGTCTAGTTTTAGTCTTTAGCATGTGGAAAACCAGTCTTTCCAGCACCATTTATTAGAGAGGTTATCTTTCTTTCAGGGAGCCTTTTTGGCCCCTTTATCAAAAATAAGATGGCTGAGTGTGCTTGCAGTTGTGTCTGCCTTTTTGCATCTGTTCAACTGATCCTCAGGTCCACCTCTAGGCCAGTAGCATGCTGATTTTATCACAGTAGCTCTGTAGTATAATTTCATGTCAGGGATTGTGACATTTCCTGCTTTTCCTTTGTTTCCCAGGGTTGTTTTTGATATTCTGGGTCTCTTGTGGTTCAAAATGAAGTTGAGGAAAGTTTCCCTAGGTCTGTGAGGTATATTAATGGTATTTTAATCATGATTGTATTGAATCTGTAGAGCAATTTTGGCAGGCGAGAATTCTACCACTGAACCACCAATGCTAACTTGTAGAGCAATTTTGGGAATATGACCCTTTTCTCTTTTTTTAGTATTTAGTAGAGGGTCTACAGGTTCTCTCTACACATATCATATTCATCCTCCTCTTTCCAGCCTCTCAAGATTTTGGATTATAGGTGTGCACCACCACATCCAGTCTCAATCACTTTCTCAGCAAGCCCCAAGGGCGGGGTTGACATGGCACATATGGAATCGAACCCTGGCCCCTGTGTTTGCCTAAGCATGTGCTTTAATCTGCTGAGCTATCTGGATGGCCTTAATATGGCTGTTTTCACAATGTTTGTTCTTCCTATCCAGGAGCATGAAATATTTTTCAATTTTCTCAAATCCTCTTCATTCTCTTTCTCAGAATACCATAATTTTCATTGCGTAAATCTATTATGTGCTTTGTGAAATTGATTCCTAAGTATTTCATTTTTTTAGATGTTATTGTGAAAGGCATGGTTTCCATAATTTCTCTCTCAGTGTGTTCATTTTTTGTGTGTAATAATGCTACTGATTTTTGGATGTTGACTTTTCATCCTGCTATGTTGCTGAATTTGGTAATAAAATCTACAAGACTCCTAGTGGAAATTTTGGGGTCCTCTATGTAGAGTATCATGTCATCTGCAAATAATGATAATTTCACTTTTTTCCCCATCCTTATTCCTTTTATTTTTCTCTTTTCTAGTTGCTCTGCCTAACATTTCCAGAACTATACTGAATAGGAGGGGACAGAGTGGATATCCTTGTCTTGTTTCTGATTTCAAGGTGAAGGACTCCAGATGTTGTCCATTTAGTATGATGGTGGAGATTGGTTTCTTATGGATGAGTTTAATCGCATTGACACAAAGACCATCTATTCCAAATCCCTGTAGGATTTTTATAATGAATAAGTGTTGGACTTTGTCAAATCTTTTTCTGCATCTACTGAAATGATCATGTGGTTTCTGTTGTTGGTTCTACTGATGTGGTATACTACATCCTTGTTATTGGGTTATTCAGAGTTTGTAAATCTTCACTCAGCTTTTGCATTTCATATGTATCTAGGAAACTGTCCATTTCCTCCTTGTTTTTCATCCTGTGAGAGTAAAAATTTTGGAAGTAGGTACTGATGATCCTTGGAATTTCTTTAGGTTCTACAGTGATTTCACCTTGTTCATTCTTTATTGCATGAATTTCAGTTTTTTCTTTCTTTTTTTAAAATTAGGTTGGCCAGGGGTTTATCAATTTTATTTACTCTTTCAAAGAATCAACTCTTTGATTCATTTATTCTTTTTATTGCTTTCTTCATCTCCAGTGCATTAATTTCTGCTCTAATCTTTCTAATTTCCTACCTTCTTTTTGCGTGGGGCTTGACTGGCTCTTCTTTTTCTAGGAGCTGGAAGTGCAGCATAAGATCATTTATTTGGGCTTATTTCCTAATGCATGAATTCACTGTTATAAATTTTCCTATTACAACAGCTTTCACTGCATCTCTTTGTTTTCTGAGAGATTGATTCCTAAGTATTTCATTGTTTTAGATGTTATTGTGAAAGGCATGGTTTCCCTAATTTCTCTCAGTGTGTTCATTCTTTATGTGCAAAAAGGTTTTGTATCTGCAGTTTAGTTTGACTGTAAATATTTCTTAATTTCTTTAATTTCATCTGTGACCCATTGGTTGTTTAGGAGGCTATTTAATTTCCATTTGTTTATGGTGTTTTGTAGTTTCTTTTGTCAATAATTTCCAGTTTTATTGCACTATGATCAGGTATTATGCATGAGATAATTTCAGTTGCTTTGCATTTTCTTAAGAGAGTGCTCTGTGTGCTATTATATGGTCTATTTTGGAGAATGTCCCTTGTGCAGCTGAGAAGAATGTGTATTCTGCTGTTGCTGGGTGAAACACTCTGGAAAGCTCTATCACTTCACAAGTTTGGTTTGGTTCTGTCATTTTTTTGCTGATTATTTTTTCTAGTTTATCTATCTGTTTGTGACAGTAGTGTATTAAAGTCCCCCATTACTACTATATTATTGTTCATTTCATTTTTCATGTCTGTTAAAATTTGTCTTATGTAGGAAGCTGCTACTGTGTTGGGCACATATATATTTATTGCTGTTATCTCTTCCTCTTCCAGTTTCCCTTAAAAAGTACATAGTGACCTTCGTTATCTCTTCAGATGATTTTTGGTTTTAGTTGATATTGTCAGCAACCAGGATAGCTACTCCTACTTTTTCCTAATTTTGTGTGGCATAGAAGATTATTTTCAATCCTTTGACTTTTAGTCTATGAATTTGCTTTTGAGTTAAATGTATTTCTTTTATGCAGCATATTGTTGGATTTTGTTTCTTAATCCACTCCACCAGTCTGTTTCTTTTGATTGGTGAATTGAGGTTGTTTACCCTGATGGTTATAATTGATACATATTGGCTTATCTTTGTCATATTATTTTCCTGTTATACATTCCCTAATTTTCCCCTTTTTTAAAATTACTTGCTCTGTTTCATCTTTCCTTTCTGTTGTTCTTGAAGCTCTGATCACCTCTGTCTGTTTCTAGAATAGCTTTCAGTACTCTTTGTAGGGTTGATTTGGTGGTCATGAATTTCTTCAATTCTTCTTTGTAATGGAAAGATCTTATTTCAACATTGAATTTGATAGATAGTTTTGCAGGGTACATCAATCTGGGTTGGAAGTTGTTTTCTTTCAAGTCATGAAATACTTCACTTGGAGCTCTTCTTGATTTGATGATATGTGTTGAGAAATCTGCTGTGATTCTAATGGAATTTCCATTTAAGTGATCTGTTTCTTCTGTTTAGCAGCTGTTAATATTCTGTTCTTTTGCTTAATTTCTGAAATCTTGATTATTATGTGTCTACCTTTAGATTTGTTGCAATTATGGCTGTGTGGAGTTCTATGTGTCTCGATTATCTGTGTGTCAGGTTCTTCTCCCATGTTTCAAAAATTTTCTGCTAGTACTTCTGCAATTAGTCTTTTTATGCCATTTCTGCTATCTCCTGCTGATTCATTGACACCTGTTAATCTTATATTTTTCTTTGCATTGTCTTTTAGCTGCTGAATCATTATTTCATGGCTCCTTGTTAATTTTAAGAGATCTTTTATTTCATGTTCATTAGCTGTAACACTGTCTTCGAGGTCTGAAAGTCTAGCTTCAGTCCAGTGTGAGCGATGGTAGGCGCATTAGTGGGATGTGATTTTCGACTTCCTCATTTCTGCTAAAACAGTCCCAATAAAGTGGGTATTCTTTTTATATTAATTTTATTGAGAAAAATAGCAATGAGATAGTTTCAAAACAGGTTAGTAGGACAGTTACAATAATTAATACATTGCATATTGTTGTCTTTGTAGTAGTTATTTATAGTACAAGAGGAAGATATGATATCTTGCCTAAACACTATTAGTACAAATCATTATTCTCATTGAACTAAGAGAAAGTAGCTGTACATCTATCCTAACCATTTTGTATATACAGATATATATATATATATTTTCACTACAAAATGGTCCTTCATTCATATCCTCTTTTTTGTTTACTTTTGTCAAACGTATTTTTAAATAAATAAAAGAAGTTTTACTGGAGAGAAACTTTATGTGTATATATAGGCTTATTTCGATAATTATATGAAAATTTCTCATGTAGTGGAGAACTGTGGAAATAATTTATGCAAAAATGCTTGATGAAACCAGGCATGGTGGCACATATCTATAATCCCAGCCCTGGGGAGGCTGAGACAGGAGGCTTACTATGAGTCGGAACTGCATAGTGAAACCCTGTGTCAAATAAATAAATGATTTTTTTTAAATGAAAGTCTATCTTCAGTTTTATTCATCAGTTTTGCCATGATGAATTTATTTTTTTATTTTTTATTTTGTTTTGAGACAGGGTCTCGCTATGCAGTTCAGACTGGCCTTAAACTCACTTTGTAGCTCAGGCTGGTCTTGAATTCACAACAATCCTCCTGCCTCAGCCTCCTGATAAATTTGTTTTAATGCTTTCCTGTATTGTTCATTTCCATCATTTTTCTATTCTCCTCTATATTTCTATGTCTTTTTTAGCTTTGCTGAGAATTCTTTCATGATTGTTATCCTTTCTTTTTTCTCTTTATTTTTTCATTCATTTTAATGAAAAAAAAGATAAAATAGCAATGAAATAGTTTCAAAACAGGTTAGTAAGATTGTTACAATAATTAATACATTGCGTATTGTTGTCTTCATAGTAGTTATTCAGAAGACATGATATCTTTGTCTAAACAATATTAGTACAAACCTTAGAAGAGCTTTAGCTTTTTTTGTTTTTTTCCTGGTACTGGTAATTTTACTCAGGACCATGTACTTGCAAGGCCGGTGCCTATGCCACTGAGCTATCTCTTCAACCCTTGTCCTTTCTTTTTGGATCTGAGACATTATTTCTGCTCTTATTTCTTCTTCCTGATGGACTTGTTTGTTTTTTGTTTTTGGCAGAATGGGGATTGAACTCAGGCCCTTGTGCTTGCCAGGCAAGTGCTTATTCTACTGAGCTATCTCCCCGGCTCCTGGACTTGTTTCTTTGCTTCAGTTGCTACCATTTCAGAGATTTCAGGTGTGTGATTTCCAAGTTCTTGTATGTCTCTGTCTTATGGATTTCTTCTGAGTGGGCTAGAACACTGAGATTGCCTTTTGTTCCTAAATTTTGACATTTTTGAAGCTCCCGTAATCATCCAGATAGAGTCCCACAGGCTTCCCAGAGTCCTCCAAAGTTCTTACATGGCACCAGGATAGTTCCATACCTGCTCACAGTAGGCCCACAGATTGCTGCTCTCCTGTGTCCAGCAGGCCATTCAGAGTTCTCACCAACTTGATTGGATCACAGTAGCTTTGTACCATAATTTGAAGTCAGCGATTGTGATGCTTCCTGCCTTGCATACGTTGCCCGGAATTATATTTGCTAATCTGGGTTTCTTTTGATTCCAAACAGATATTAAGAATGTTTTCTGTGTATCTGGCACATGAATGATATTTTGATTATGATTGCATTAGATCTGTATAACAATTTTGGGAGTATGGTCATTTTCTTCCTATCCATGAGGAAAGTTCGTTTTTCCTATCCCTGAACAAGGGATATTTTTCCATTTTCTGATATCTTCTTTGATCTCTTTTTTCAAAGTGCTGTAATTTTCAATGTATAGATGTTTTATTTCCTTTATTAGATTGATCACTAAGTATTTCCTTTTTTTTATACTATGTTGAAAGGTATAGTTTCTGTAATTTCTCTCAGTGAGTTTGTTGTTTGTTATAGGAATGCTATTGGTTTTTGAGTGTTGATTTTGTATCTTGCAATCCTACTGATAATGGTGTATTACATTTATTGATTTGCATATGTTGAAACATCCCTGCATTCCTGAGCTGATCCCACTTGGTCAGGGTATATTATCTTGATGATTTACTATACTCTGTTTGCTAGTATCATATTGAGGTTTTTTTGTATCTATGTTGTTATGGTTGGCATATATGTGTCCCCCCAAAGCCTCCTGCAGTTATGGGGCAGTTTCTGGAGTTTATGATTGATTACTGTGGGTGTGGATGCTGCTCTTGCCCATGCATGTAATTTATATCACAATATAAGGAGGGATGAGAGGCTAGCTAGCTGCTTGAGCTGCTGCCCTTCCCTTTGCTCTTTGCCACCTCCGTGAATTGTTGCTCTCTGCCATGTGCCACTCTGTCTTGGAGCCAGCTGAGTATGGACTGAAACCTGCAGTAACTATGAGCTAAATCTTTCCTTCCTTCATTTTGAGTGTCAGGTATTTGTCCCAGCAACAAGAGAAGAGTAACTGAGACATACGTTTATTAGGGAGAGAACCTGTAGTTCTCTTTTTTCACTGGTACTTTCTCTGATTTTGATATCAGAGTTATATTTGCTTCCAGGAATGAGTCAGGGAGTAGTGCTTGTCTTTCAATTTCATTAACGAGTTTGAGGAGTGTTGGCCTTAAATATTCTCTAATTTCTTGTATTATTTTGCAGTAAATCCATTAGAATCTGGGATTTTCTTAGTTGGTAAGTTTTTAGTTACATTTTCAATTTCATTAACTGATATTGGATTAATCAGAATTTTTATACCTTCTAGATTTAGCTTTGGTAACTCATACATATCTAAGAGTCTGTCCATTTTTCTGTGTTTCTCACTCTATATGAGTGAAGACTTTTAAAGCAGTGATACAGGGGAAAAACTGATCTCCAGTGGATAACTTCAAATGATATAGGAGAAAAATGAAACTCCCAACACGAAAAGTTCGTGGGGTGAGTTTGTGCTCTTTAAAACCAAAGAATGAATTTTAGGAACAAATAAAGGTTATGAGCAGAATATATTTATTGGAGAAAAAGAAAGCTTCTGTCCTAGACAGGCAGAAAGGAGGTCCTGAGCGGGTTGCCCCAGGAAGTTATCTCTTCCAGGGACTTTTATAGAGTAAACCATGTGGTGAGACAGGTCTAAGGTGGAGGAGAACATGGGAATTTGCTTAGGTGGGCATGAGGTGGGACAAAACTATGGTCAATCAATGAGATTACAAAGTACCATTGCTCAGGTAAAATTGATTAAATACAGGACCAAATGAGGAAGCAAGTCATGCAGCAAGCAGGCATGAATATGGGACAGAGTCTTTTTCTCTTTGGGGTTGGGTTAGTGACTCATCTGGGTTCTTTCAAGGTGATTGATAGCTATTTAGAACATCAGTCCCTGATGCCCATCCCTAGGGAAGTATGTAGCCGTTTTTGTTTCTTCTTTTGTCTTGAGGTCTGGCCCATATGGGAGTGTCTGTCTCTTCCAAGTTACAAAATCACCACCTTGTCTCTCATTTTGTCTCCTTGAGGGCCTGCCCTTGTCTCACTGCTATAAGATTTCTATCTAATTCAGTCCCCTACAACAGTATGTACTGATTTTCCACAGAAAATGTAGTGATTTCCTCTTTTTCCATTCCTCGGTGCATGAATATGAGTCTTTTCTTTCTATTTGTGGTAAAGTTGGCTAAGGATTTGTCAATTTTATATTGACAAATATATATTTTCAGCTCTTGGATTCACTAATTCTCTGTGTTTTCTTAGTCTCAATGGTGTTTATTTATGCTCTGATCTTTATAATTTCCCCCCTTCTGTGGACTTTGGGCTTGCTCTTCTTTTCTAGAAGCTTGAGGCAGAATAATAGGTTATTTATGCTTGTTTTGTTTTACTGATGTGGGAATTCTCTGCTATGAATTTCCCTCTTAAGACAGCTTTTATTATGTCCCACAACTTGTTATGTTGTATCACCAGTTTTGTTTAATTGTGGATATTGCTTAATTTGTTCTCTGTTTTCATGTGTGACCCATTGGTTGTTCAGGAGGGTGCTAATGGCGTTAGTGTGGTTTCTTTTGCCATTAATTTCCAGTTTCATTGGACTATGGTCACATAATATGAATCAGATAATTTTAATTGTTTTGCATGTACTTAAGCATGTATAGTGGGCTAGTATACAGTTAATTTTAGAGAATTTCCCATGTGCAGCTGAGAAGAATGTGTATTTGGATGTTGTTGGGTGGAACACTGTAAACCTCCACTAAATTCATTTGATCAAAGGTTTGGTTCAGTTCTGATATTTCTTTGCTGATTTTTTTTTTTTTTTTGTCTGATTGATCTATCTCTTGTGACAGTGAGTATTAAGGTCCCCCATTACAACGTGCTATTTTTATTTGATTTTTTTCGTGTCTATTAATACTGGTCTCATAGAATTGGATACTACCATATTTGATGCATATGTATTTATGATTGCTATTTCTTCCTCTCAAAGTTTTCTCCTAACAATTATGTAATGACCTTTTTAATCTCTTTTGATAATTATTGGCTTGAAGTTCACCTTGTCTGCAAACAGAGTAGTTACCCTGCTTTTTCTGGTTTCCTATCACATGGAATATCACCTTGTAGCTGTTAAATTGTTATTTCTTTATCCCTTGCTATTTTTAAGAGATATTCACTAGTAGTAATACTATTTTCAAGGTCTAAAAGTCTATCTGCTGCTTTGTTCAAGTAGTTTTGCCAGCTTTCAATGGAATTTCTAATTTCCTGGATATTTGTTTGAATCTGTTTCATACATTCTATTTCTTTCCTATATTGATCATTCAGTTTTTATCCATTTCCATCATCAAGTTTTTAAAAAAAACTCTATTCTAGATTTGCTGAGAAATTCCTTTATGAATGTTGACATTTCTTTTTTTACTTGAGATTATTTCTGATCTGATTTCCTCTACAGCTTCATGAATTTATTTATCTACTTTAGTTGCCATCATTTCAGAAGTTTCAAGTGCACTTCTTCTATTTTTCTCTATCTTTTTTGCATCCTGGACTTGTTCCAGGTGTTGTTGTTTTAATGTGTTTGGTTGTCACAGGGTCTCACTGAGCAGCTCGGACTCACAATGATCCTCCTGGGCTCCTCAGCCTCCCCAGGGCTGGGATGACAGGCATGTGCCACCATGCCCAGACTCTGTAGTGGGCTCAGCCCACTGTGGGGGCGGAGCTGGCATGGCAAGTGGTACAGGGGATCAAACCACGGACCCTGCACTTGTTTATGCTTACCTAAGCAGGCACTGTAGTCCATTGAGCCATCTCAGCAGCCTTCTCATAAGACTTTTAGCAGGTAGGTATATCACTGGTGTCAAGTCCTCTCTAGGAAAAATATGCCCCTCAGGGATGTCTTCTGTGTGTGGAAGGACGGAGGTTCTTGGCTTGTTTCTTTTCCAAAATCTTTGCTTCCCAGGTAATTTAGGGTGATATGACGGCATCTGTTTGGCTCAGTCCCAGTTCTTTGGAGCTGGGCTGAGGTGAGGTTATCACTTCAGAGCTTTCCAGTATTGTTACAGAAAGAAGAATAACTGATTGCAACAGATATGACATCCTAGGTAAAATAGTATAATTAGCAATAAGGATATCATCAAGAAAAGTTCACATTTTAAAATTTTTTTTGGCAGTATCTGAGATCAAGACCTTGCACTTGCCAGGAAGGTGTTTATGTCACTGAGCTATATACCCAGCCCCTGATTTACAAACTGACAAGCTGTGGTAGCTATTAATTCTGTAACTTAAACCATAACAACAAAATTCTACTATTATATACAGAATAGATTATAAATTGGGCTGTTGTATTCAAAGTTTCCCCCTGGTAGAATGGTTTTACACTGTAGCAGAGAGATTTAAGAAGAATAGTGTATAAAACAAAGATAACTAAAAAAATGTGGAAGTGAGGCTGGAGGACAATGTGCAGGAAGGAGGGTAGAAGAGAAAGAATGAGGGAGTAAGCAGGAGATTCTCTGAAGTAGCCTCTGGTTTTGGGAGATGGGATTAGTTTTCTGTGGCTGGAATTCTCCCCAACTGTTTAGAAATGAGGAGAAAAAGATAATAAAAAAATAAATGATAAGGGCCAGCCAAATAGCTCAGCAGATTAAAGCACCTGCTTAGGCAAATGCAAGGGCCAGGGGTTTAATCCTCAGGCCTACTGTGCTGGCCCCACCCCTGGGCGCACTGAGAGAGCAATTGAGATTGGGTGTGGTGCCACACACCTGTAATCCCAGCTCTTGGGAGGCTGTAAACAGGCAGATCACTGAGTCTCATCTGTGTAGTAAGACCCTGAACATCCTGTAGACCCTTCCCTAAAATAAAAAAAAATTAAAAAAAAAATAAATGTAAAAGAAAAAGTAAAAAGAACAGAGGACGTTCGACTTGCCTGCTTTGGTCCCATTCGTTTTGTCCCCAAGCACAGGACTAGTTCAGCTAACTTACTTCCTGTTGTCATGTATTGTCATATGTGGTTTGGAATCTTCACACTACTAGTTTCACCTGCCCATCCTATGCGCCCTCCTTGGGCCCCTACTGGGTCACTAGCCTTTTGTCTGGTCTCTGGGCCTTCCCACAGGTTTCACCTTAGTCCTGGCTGCAGCAAGGGGGTGGGCTTTTCTCTGCATGGTTCACCTGGGTTAGCAGAAGTTAGCAATAGGAGGGCAATTTTATCATTCTGAAACTGCGTGATAGAACTTAGATTTCACAGGGATGATTAGAAATATATGTTATTGTGGTTATTATTATACATATCATTATATATAAAAGTAATACTATATATATATGCAGAAATTAGACATACTAAGAGAATGAACTGTGATTATGATGATGAGCACAGTGATGATGGGATGGATCCTGGCAGGATATTTTCAAAAATCATCACTTTCTTCACATTTGCTGGCATTCTTTACTATGATGTCCAACTTTGTGGAACTCGCCTGGGCTATGAGTCAAAGGTGGAACAACCTTAGAAAAAATTCAGGAAAGTTTGACTAGTTGAACAATAAGAGTATGAGAATTACAAATAAATTTGATGTGAGAAAATGATAGGCCCTTCGGAGGGGCAGGAAACCTGACAAATAAAGCTGGAAAAACTCTTTCTCTGGAATCAGAATGAGTAGCAAACCTCAAGCATTTGTATCAAACATGGCTTCTGGTGTAATATTCTGAAGCCTTCAGCTACAGACACACTCAGAAAGAGCAAATAAAAGACAAGTGTATGCCTCTCTCTCTCTCTCTCTGTTTATTCTCTTCCTGTCTCTGTCTGTGACTCTCTGTCTGTCTCTCTCTTCATGTATATGGGTAAATAAGTACTGTCACCCCACGGTATTTATGGGAATGGCTTCAGAATCGACCACAGAACCAAAGGTTCTGAATGCTCCAGTCTTCTATCTAAAATAGTCGAGATTATTTAAAGTATTAAATAATTATTAGGTTTTTTATGACTTCTGATGCAATGAATATGATGCATAAATAGTAGCAGTATTATTTTGGGAATAATGACAAGAAAAGTGTTTGTACATTTTTAGTACAGAACAAAATCTTTCAAATATTTTTTCATAGCATGATGGTTGAAGAGCCCACAGATGCAAGGAGCTGACTGCACATGGGACATTGAAAATAAATCTGTGGGTTCCATCAGTGAGGAAACCACAAACATGAAGGGCTAACTGCATAGGAGATATCAAAACACCAACTGTTGAACATAAAATGCATTGGCAATCGCCAACCACTGAGCCTCAGTCCTTTCTGAGCAGCCTGGATAACATGCATATATATACATCAATGTATATGGCAGGAATAAAAACAGACACAGATGCCAAAAGCAAGAACTAAGTTGGTATAAAAAAGATGTAAATGCAATAAAATACCCTAGAAAATTAGAAGGATAGAGAAAAAATAGAATCCTGAGAAAATTCATGGAAAAGCAACATTGATGGTAACAGAAAAGGAAAGAAATGCACACTTCAGAAAGACATAACCACAAAGCAGTAAGGTACAATGAGGGGAGGAGGTGTGTCTAAGAGAAATGAAACAAAGCTAATGAAAATGGGACCCATTAAAGAGAAACTATTGGAACAAAATAATTAGATAAGAATAACAAAATTAGTGGAAGTTATTCAGGACAAACTTTAAAATCTCACATTACAAGCACACTTGTATTATAAGCACAATAAACCATCTTAATGTTGAAATTAAGAGTTTTTTTTTTTAAAAGACTGTCTACATTTTTAAAAATTGAATAGAAGTCCTCTGATGGTGTACCTGGCAAGAAAAGATGGGGCCGTACTGTCACCCACAAATGCTATTGCTATGTGGTATTTCATTCTTTTGAGGTCAGAATTCCACAAAATTTAAAATTTTTGTTTAATAATATTATGACTTTGTGTAGGGTAAGTTTGCACATGCTTGTTTAACTGTGTTGCCTGCAATTTCAAAAATCTGTGATTGCCAAGACAGGATGCCAGCACGTTTTCCTTGGTTTGGCCTTTCCTGAGTTTTGCCTTCTTCATAGACATAAGTCTAGAACAGGGCCAAGCATGTTAGATATTTGCATTTTACCTCTCTCCTTCTCCCTCTCCCTCCCTTTCCCTTTCTCTCTCCCTCCCTCTTCCTCCCTCTCTCTCTCCCTCTCTCCCTCTCTCAGATTACTATATGAACTTACTGTGCTCATAACATAGGGATGTATGGCTGTAGCAAAGGGCAGCACAGTGACATTTTTATGTGGTGTCACAAAGTACTCTAACAGTAGGCTTTTAAGAAGATATTCATTCCAGACTCTACATGCATCCCATAACCACCATCGTCTTTCAAGTCAAGGTTAGATACCACTTCATCCAGGAAAGCTTTTTTGAACCCCCTCTTCTAGTAGGACCACTGTTTTATGCTTCGTTAACACCCCATTTTGTACCGCACCTTATTTTATATTGATGTGCTTGGTGTACAACTTCTCAACCCAATTACTGTACAAGGCGCAATGTAGGAGAGTCTGTGACTCATTCGAGGCTGGAGGTCCAACACCTCCCCCTCAGCCTGCCACGTGGTCAGCACTTTGTAAGGATTGATTTAATGCATGAATTAATAAATGCATACAAGAATGTATGTGTGGAATACAAAGACAGATTAGAAGTTATATGAATCACAAAAAGAATCATCCCTGTCCTTTTAGTCACTTGATCTTCCTAGCCATGCTCTAAGGCTGATGAGGTAGGTAATGAATGTCAATCTTTTACACAGAGACATGGTAAAATCATTTCATTACAGACCTCCTGCTTTTGCCACAAGGAAAAGGCTTTCCTGAATTCATGTTAGTTCATTAGGACATATTATGACTGAAAAATATGTATTTTAGCTGGGTTTCCAACTAAGCATTTATCAATCAACTCCTCATAATTGGGCTTCTTACTTCCCAAATTTGGGCTAATGTCAAGAACGGCAAGTTGGCTTCTCACCAGCACATAGAAAAGAAGGGCTGAACTCCCAGAAATCTTCAAGGATCATGAGAATTTTTAAGTTGGTATAAAGAACCAAATTGTAGCAGACTTGGATAAAATCAGAGTGTATTCAATGAAGCGTCTTTGAATACAAATGGAGAGGAAACTTAAGGGACTGAGAGCAACTACTGCCAACAAATCTTGGCAGACGAAAGAATTTTCAGTCACAAATAAAAAATCAGATTTTGTGAGGAAATCATCAACTGGTTCCCTCAATGCCTGTGGAAAGAAGTCCCTAGCACAGTGTGTAAGGGCTTCCCTGGGACCCCTAGGTCCCTCTTCCCCCTCCTCATAATCATTTCTCAACTTCCTTCAGTCTGACCCCTGCAGATTAACACAGCATGCACTTGCTTTTCCATTCAAGATCTCTGTAAGAGATTGCCATTCTTCTCCAGAGGGAAGTTGTATTTGATCAGTGAATGTTATATGAGTTTAGCACAGAGATCTCCATTAATGTGTATATTAGTAAATGCTAACAAAAAAAAATAAAGATAATTAACACCCTGTTCTTCAGAGAAATTCAGATGTGTTATTTAAAATCCCTAAGTTCTGAAGGAATGATCAATATGGAATTATTCTAGGGGGAAGTTTAAAATTGGTTATAAAGGATACGACATTATCAGAGAGGACAAGGCACTTCAGGTGAATATGCAACAAGGCAAGAGACATCAAGCATCATAAAGAAGAAGGGAAAGAATGTGAGAGAGAAGACATTGAATGTTCAACTAAAGAGACAGAGTTCCTTAAGAAGCTGACAAAAGGAAGAAGGAAGGAAGGAAGGAAGGAAGGAAGGAAGGAAGGAAGGAAGGAAGGAAGGAAGGAAGGAAGGAAGGAAGGAAGGAAGGAGAGAGAGAGAGAGAGAGAGAGAGAAAGAAAGAAAGAAAGAAAGAAAGAAAGAAAGAAAGAAAGAAAGAAAGAAAGAAAGAAAGAAAGAAAGAAAGGGCTTCCCTGCAAGTTCAATGATAATTTCCTAGGATAATAATAACATAAAATTACCAAGTACATAAAGTTTCTGGATATGAACCCCAAACTTCCAAATCACCCCATGAAATAAATAACAAGAAGTCTAACACAGGTGAGTACCACTCTGTGCCTCCTTTTTCTCTCTGCCTTATTGCACAAACATCCAATATCATCCCTTTTGCAGATGAAACTGGCCTGTCCAAGGCTCATATTGTGGACTGAAACTCTTTGGTGAAAGTGTGACTGCGAGTGACATGAGACACTGCCAGACGGGAATAAATTCAAGCCACCATGTAGCAGCAGATTAGACCTCCTTCCACATGCTATGTTACCACGACTGAAATGAATTAAATCCACAGGATTAGAAAATGTCCGAGTTTAAGCAACTGAAGTACTTTTCAGGAGGAAATTATCTGAGAGAAAGTTTTTCTTTTTTTCTGGGAGTTTTTTTTGTATCTTAGAACAGACAGACATACAAGAAAAAAAAAAAATGAAACTTCCATTTATGGTACGTGGATAAAATGAACAAAAGGCAGAGATGATTTTTTAAGTCCAAATTTTCATTCCACTCCTTCCCAGACAGGATTACCAAAAACATTGATCATGAAGGCACCAGCCTTAGTTTGCTGAACTTGAGCTTAAAATAAACAGCTATAAGTCTCCCCTCTATCTCCCCTTTTACTCTTCCTACTGAGTAAAATTGAGTAGCACATTCTTTCCCACTAAGCCAGAAGCAACAGAACACAGAGAGTCTCCTCACAGTTTTAAAATAAATTACAGGGTACAAAACTAACAATAACAGTCCCATAGCTCAGTCAACCAATCAAATGTTTTGGATGATTAAAATGCAGGCAAGGCCCCAAATCCAAGATTTAAAAGAAATAATATTTAGATGCTATTAGAATTTCCATTTCACAGTGTAAACCCAGTATGCAAACTTGTATCTTCAAAGACTGAGGCTCTTTTAAACGGTCTTTCCTATGTCTCTGTGTGGTCAGGTTCTCGTTTCATGAGGAACTGTTGTCTTCTCATTCTACTCTGAGTCTTGTCTCCATTCTGTCTTCATGTCCATTCTTAATCTGATTAAACAACAGCTATCTCCTTTGAACTTTGTCTGATTTGGATATCAACAATCACCGTTCTCTATTCCTGCATTATTGAACATCTTCCCATCTGAGGGCTCTGTTGTGCTAACCTCTTCACTCCCAGATTGTCTTCTGTGGAAAGGAATGGTTCCAACCACTTCTTCTTTGCTCATCCTGCCATTGTTATTTAATGTTTTCTCTTATATTTGACTCATATCACATTTTCCTGTCCTTGTCATTCATACTTATGTGTTTGTCTAACTAATTAGTGTTGAAAGACTATTGTTTTTAGAGTAGTTTCCTATGTAATTATATAGTCAGTGTTCTAAACACAAATCAATTAATGTAATCTGGTTCAGTTCAACCTATAACCAAAACCTTCACATTCCATTACTCTCAAGTTAAAGCAAGCAACAACACAACACACTACATACTAACTTTTCTTAACATTCACTACAAAAGGTTTCATTAAGACAGATCAAATTTAAAAGAGCACACAACTCACAATGATAATATTGAGGAGATGAATTCTCATATTTGATGGTCCAGAATAAGTTAGTTCTTAATTGTTGAGAAATACCAACAAATGCTTAGTCACTGAAATATTTCCCGAGTTCCAGTCCTTTGGAGTAGATATTCTGACCTCTAATAGCTCATTTCTGCAACTTCACACCCCAGGTACATCCCTCTGCCTTCTGTCTTCTTCTTTCCTCAGTCTACCACCCTCTTTCCTTCTATCCCTGACACCCTGATCAGTAGACTTCTGTGCTTAGAGCCCATTGCTCCTTCTTCAGAGACTCTACCTCTAGCAGTTGGAGGGATTAGAACCCCTGAGACATGAAGGGCAGACTGAAGATTTTTTTGTGCGGGACTACTTTCAGTTTAAAATTGAAACAAAGCCAAACATGATGCCCAACAGATACTAAGTTAAGTATCTCTATACAGTTGACTGATAACTTTGATAAAGGAGAACACGTTGAATTTAGATTGTTCAAACTGTCTTTGTGTCACTTGCCTGATGCCATATAGTTGTGAAAACATCAACTTGGCTCTGCTTGGGAAGCAGAGTAATATATTGCATACAGCAAGATTTTGGTTTAGAAACCAAACAAAGTCTTGCTTTTTCTTCAAATTGTGTCAGTTTATCCATTTGCAGCATATACTACTTCATCCACATCCCTGGATTGTTTTGAAGTCACTGAGATTTCCCATTCTTCCTCCTAGTTTAGTTCTTCCCGAGAATTGAAGAAAGAGATAGCCTCTTCACTAGCACTCGCAGGCTCTAAGATTTCCAGAAGTCCATAAAGTGCTTCTGTACAGGCTGCTATTTAATCATTCCCCTCTTTTCAAGCTTTCTTTCCTATATCCCCCCAGGCACCAAGCGGGCTCTGAGACTACACCTTTCCCAGGAATGTTTTAGGGCAAATAAAAGATGAATGACTACTTACTGTCTTGCAACCTCATCCTGCCTCATTGTGTGCTAGACTCTCTTCATTTAACTGAATAAAATGTTCTTTTGCCTAGATATAATTTAAAGGCTGGCTAAATAGCTCAGTGGATTAAAGCACCTGTTTAAGCAGATGTAGCAGCTGGGGTTCGATCCCCAGCGTGCTGTGCTGGCCCTGCCCCCCGGGGTGTGCTAAGATAGCGAGAGTCTGATCTACAGAGAGACCCTGTAGACCCTTTAGACCCTGTGCTAAATTAAAAAAAAAAATTAAATTAGCTTAGTGATCTGTTTATAGGATCTCATCTGGTTCAATATCAATTCTCTGTCTTGGGTCACTCCATAGAGGAAGGGGATCTATAACAAATCTCGAAAACCCTTTCTGTGACATGTGTTGTGCTTGCTGTTTTTATGCACAATCTGAGCTTAGTTTCCATTGAATGGCACTAGGTTCATTTTTATTTGCACTGTTCAGTGTCTAGTAAATCACAACAGACAGATGTATATTCAGTCCTCCATTGGGGTATGGTCAGGATGATGATATCCTTTAATAAAACAAAACAAAAACCTACTAACAACAGCAGCCAAAACAAAGCCACAGACCATGCCTCCCAGACTGGAAGGAACATCTTTGCAGAGAAAAAAGAAGTCTTATCCAAGGGACCAGGGAAGTGAATGTCCTCGGGGCACATTGTTTTCTTGTGACATAAGTACATCTGACAGAAGCTCTCAGTCTGTACCTTGATTTGTGCTCCTAACTGTCTTAAGCAAGAGCCTGAAGGGAGAACGAACAGTGTAATAGGCCTTAGTTCCCTAGAGGCCAGGTACCCTCCAGTCCTCTGCCTTCCTGTTTCAAGGTTAACAGAGAAATGGTTTTCCCCAAATCCTTTCCACACGGAGTTATTTACATCCTATTCACCTTTCAACATGTCTCTTTTCCCTTTTGTCTCAGCCTCCTCCCCCACGATCCTACTCACTCCTCTCTCTGAAGTTGGCTATAAAAGACTTTGCCTCTTGGTTTTGGGCTGGAGTCGCATCAATTCCAAGCACAGCAGGCCGGCTCCAAGCCTGTCTGGTTCTGAGGGGAGCTGTCAGAAGCAAGGCTGTCTCTGTGTAGGAGACCAGTGCGCCAGAGGAAGCCACATATTTCAGACCCTGAGGGGGAAGAGCCTTGGCTCCACAGTGACAGACACGAGATTCCACAGCCTCCAAACAACACGGAGCCGGAGCCGGGTGGAGCCTGCACCCTGCTGCTGGGAGGTGGCACTTTCCACATTTTTGCTGGACTCTGGCTTTCCCCTTCTGTAGACACTGAAGCCAGTGATTAACGGTGGGACCCAGGGACTTGAAAGTTAGGCAAGTGCTCTGTGGTCTCCAGGGAAACTGGTGCCAGTTCAATTAATAGGGATACCGTGTCCCTGTTAGGCCCTTGTAACTGAGCTAGGTATTTGGGGAAGAGACCATGCAAAAAAAAAAAAAAAAAAAAAGCAAATGACATCCTCTCTCGTTTTCAGATTAGAAAGGATACATTTAAATTGCTGACAGATAGCTGTGAAAAGAAGTTTTAAGGATAGAATAGTATCTATATCAGCTAGAGAATAAATTTCCTAGGTATCAGTGAAAATATTCTCTTGTGTCCCACAAAATGTGTAGTCAGATAAAGAAATAAAGAGATAGGGAATAAATTTAACTTCCAAAGCTGGAGTGTTGTATGTACACTTTTTTTTTTTTTTTAAAAAAAAGCTTACTCCAAATAATAGGCAAGCAGGGAGAGGGCTGGATAGAATTGCTTGCAGTCTACTGGAACAGTTGGGCCCCAGGCTTCAGAGTCCAATAGCATTGGTTTAGAGACTGTGTCCAACTTACCTCGTGTCTGTGAGGTTCAGTTGTGAAAAAGGATGCAAAGGCACCTCGTGGTGCTGGAGTGAGAATTCAGTGAAATAAAGGCCGCCAGAGCATCACCTGCCCACCACACTGAGATTATTACTTTAGTAGGAGCACCTCCTGAGGCGGAGCCAGGGGAGGAGAAGGGCAGTGAACACAGAAAGCAGACTGGCGTTCAGAGTTGGTTCGGTCATCAGTGCTTCGGGCGGTGAGTACCTTAACCACAAGGTGGTGGCCTTTGCAGCTCCAGCATTCTGTGTTCTGCAAGGTGCTGTCACCCTTTCTGCATGTCTTTCCTCCAACCAGGTGTGGACAATGTTACTGGAGAGATCATTGGAAATGTTTAGAATTTACAGGACTTCCCAAGTTCCCTAAGTAATGGGAATTTAGGCCTGTTTTCCCAAGAAGAGTCTTTCCTAATCTCACATTTTTCTGTGTGACTAGGAAACTATTATTATTCTTTGCTGTCTCTGCATGCTATTCAGTAGATGCCAAATTCAACTTGGCATTTCATAAAGAGAAACAAAAAGTTTCAGAAATGCAGACTGCACTGGGATGTAAGAATTTTATGCAAATATTAATTTTTACATTAATATTAAAACATTAATACATTGAGAAACTTCTCATGCTTCAGTCCCCAAGAGAAAACAGTTTATTTTTAGGTGCTCAATTCGGTGCTTACTTAGTAAGAATTTAAGAGCTGTGAGGTGAGTTCTCTAGCTTCTTCCCCTGTGTGTAACAGTAAGAAGACATGTGCCAACTCTGAAATAACCTTGAGATCTTGATGGAGAAGGAGGATGAAATTAGATTTTCTTCCACCTCATTGTGAGGAGCTGGCTTCTACTTAATGATCCCAAGGTAAAATCTAATTGTGGATTTGTGAGACCAGGTTCCTAAAATCTGTGAACCTACCTATCACCATGGCAACCACCCAGCGTCTTCTCTTTTTCCTCATCAGCGTTTTAGTGTGGACTGCCAAGTTAACCTGGGAGACACTATTGCAATGCTCTTCACCAAAAGTAGGTAAACAGAGTACATGAATCTCATGAAAACCTGTTATTTTCCTGGGTGGGTGGGAAGGAAGAATGGAGCAGAAGTTCTATTGAGTGGAAAAAAAGAGTTGTTTTCTCTATAAGACCTGCCTTGCTATGGTTTGTGTCTGGCTGTACCCCCAAAGCCTCATGCAGTTACGGGGTGGACTTCTAGAGTCTGTGATTAGCTCATGAGCCAGTGCTGGGATTATGGGTGTGAGGGCCTGGGGCTGACCGCCTGGACGCACCCACGGAAGGCAGACTTGCTCTCTATGCCGATGTAGCCACTGCCCCTCCCTTTTGCTCTTGCTGCCCTTCTGTTTTTCACCACCATGAACTGCTGCCTGTGCCATGAGGCACTCTGCGTTGGAGCCAGCTAAGTATGGGCTGGAATGTCCATGAACTGTGAGCTACATAAACCTTTCCTTCCTTAATTCTGGGTGTCAGGTGTTGGGTCCCAGCGATGAGAGAAAAGTAACTGAGACCCTCCTCTATGCCTACGACCTACAAGGACTTGTGCTCATTACTAACTCATATAGCCAAGACCAGTGTGTTGTGCTGGTGGGGAATGGAGGGAGGGTTGCATAAACTCTAGAAATTGGGCAGGGGCTTAAATTTTCTAAAACAAAAAATTTACATTAGTGTAACTCATAGGCATGAAACAGAATTTTGTATAACATAGGCAGCTTATTTTGTTAGAACACTTGTCATATTTTTAACATTCATTATAGAAAGTTCTCATGAAATAGACACTTGATAGTCTCCAATGCCTCAAAATAATATTTTGTTCATAGACTTCTGCTGTACCATATACAAGTATTTCAGATTACAGTTAGATAATAGATTTAATACATTATATACAAATGTATGCTTATTTATGCATATTCTTCTCTAACAAATTTAATAAGTTATGAACACTTACCTGGACACCAAATATTCTACTATATAACATAGTTAGTAAATTTTTCCATCCTGAAGATTCCATAATTAGTTTTTCTTTTTTTTTTTTTTAATTGTATTTAGATCAGGGTCTATAGAGTCTCACTACGCAGATCGGACTTATAGTGATTCTCTTGTTTTCACCTCCCAAGCACTGGGATTGCAGGTGTATGCCACCACACCCAGTCTTCAATCGCTGTCTCAGTGTGTCCCTGGGGCAGGCCCAGCATGGCATAGTAGGGACTGAACCTCGGTCCTTAAGTATCTGCGTAGGCAGGTGCTTTAGTCCACTGAGCTATCTGACTGGTCCTCCATAATTAGTTTTTCTTGGGGGTCATTAAATGGAACCCGTCTTCTCCTAACTAGGTGGGAGAAAAGCTACTTCCAGCCTCATCCTCCATGAGATTTTTAAGAAGACTGTTTCAGACTTAGCACTTAGCTTTCTGCTAAGACACATCAAATATTTTTATCTTTTTGGACCACACGGTCTGTTCCAGCTACTCAACTGTGAAGTAATCAGGAGAAATCTATTACAGACAATAAGTAAACGATGAGCTATTTTATTCCCGTAAAATTGAATTTATAAAAATTGGCAGTGGGCCAGAAACAGTTCTTTACTAGGAAGATCATCTTAAATGACAGCATAATAATTTCTTTGACGGCAGTACTCAAATCGGAGTATTTCTTTGGCTAAGCTATAAACTTTTTCAGCATATTTGCCACATTTATTTTTGTAAGTAAATCTTTTTATGTGTTTATGCTATTAATTTTTTTTTTTTATATTTTACAGAAGGGTGTTCAGGGTCTCACTATTAGACAAGATTCACAGTGATCTGCCTGTTTACAGCCTCCCAAGAGCTGGGATTACAGGCTTGTACCACTATGCCCAGTCTCAATTGCCATCTCAGCGCGCCCCAGAGATGGGGCAGAGCCGGCACAGCAGGCCCAGGGATTGAACCCCCAGCCACTGAACCTGCTTGCAGATGCTTTATATGATACTGATTTCTGAAAAAAAGCAAGTGAGATTTTCAGGAATAGGACTCTACAAAAATAGTTATGGTGCATAAGGGACAGTGCCCTTCAGAACGACCACTTCAACTCAAACCTGAGGAGAACACCTGGGTGGTAGCCTCAGAGTGACGGGGGGCGCAGCCTCTGATGAGAGGAAGAGACTGACTAGGACCAGCGACAAAAATGCAGAGACGGAAATGGCAGTGAAACTCACCAGCTGTCATTTTTGCTGCAAATATTTTTGTGTCTCTTTTTTTCAATTTGCAAAGCTTGGAAATATTATTCAGTCATCCATTCATCTCTTGCTTCACTGATTCATGGTAATGAAGTCTTCCAGTTTGAAATGTTTAAAAATACGCTCACTTAGCTGGGTGTGGTGGTGCACACTTGTAATCCCAGCACTCCGGGAAGAGGAGGCCGGAGGAGCCCAAGTTTGAGCCTAATCTGAGCAACCTAGTGAGTTAGCCAGAACCTGCCTCACAAACAAAACTGTGTTTAAGAGCTGGGGCTGTAGCTCAGAGTAAAGACCTAAGGATGAATCTCTAGTGCCCACTCACCCTCCTCCACATAGGTGCACAGATAAAAGCTCTCTTAAATTTCCCCAAAACGGTCTCTGGTTTTCGATGTTACAAGAAAGACTATATGTCGTCTAAAATTTAGTTGTGGTTGGTGCTTAAGTCAGTTTTCTTCTTTTCCCGTTTTTCTGTTCCATCTTCCTTCTTTCCTTACTCCTTCCTTTCTTCCTATTCTTACCATTCACTCCCTTTCCTTACTATTCTTTTTTCTGATAGTAATTTTATAGCCAATTATGGAATAATGTCCACCCTTTATATTGCAGAGCAAACATATCAGGTATGAAATTCTAGCCCCACAGGGATGGTGCTAAGAACTAGGGCCTGTCAGAGGCGACTAGCTCAGCAGGGTTCTGCTGTCAAGTGTGGCATCAGTGCCCTAAAAGGAGCCTGAGAATCTGTTTGCCTTTCTTAGCAAGTGGGGTCACAGCAAAAAGGGGCCGCAGAGTTTGGGCTCTGAAGCTGCTCTCCCTGGATCTTGGGCTTCTCCATTCACCTCTAGGATGTGAGCACGATCAGGCTGCGACATCTCCATTCACCTCTAGCTCTGCAAGCTGTCAATATCTGCTTTTTATAAATGAACCAGAGTCAGGAATTGTGTTACACAGGTTCGGGACAAACTAAAAACATCACGATTATCATTTATGCCATAGTGCGTGTACATGGGTCTGCTGTCATTGTGGACACCGTTGGTTTTTATTTGTTAATTTCATTGCAAAGAAAAACAACTGAGATTTTAAAATGATTACACAGCATTTTAAAATAATTACACAGCTTGAGTTTTGCATTACTTATAACTACAATTTTTAGTTGATAATTTAGCATATTTTGTCACATTTCACTTCTTTTTATTTATGAATATTTTCATTTTTCTTGAGTTGTAGTATGATGTTCTCAAACATTTTAGAGTGGCGCTGTTATGAATTTTATATTCCTTCTTATATACTTAGATTGGTGCTATTGTTTCTGACATTCAAAATGAGGCTGGCATTTTTGACATAGATGTCTTATTATGTTAAGGACATAGTCTTTTGTTCATAGTTTATGAAAAATATTTTTAAAATCATAAGTAGATGTGGAATTATATCAGAAGAGATTTTTCCTTCTTTCCTAGTGGGCATATGATTTGTTTTAATTAATTGATTAATTAATTTATTTTATTTTAGGGAAGGATCTACAGGGTGTTCAAGGTCTCACTACTAGACCAGACTCGTAATGATCCCCCTGTTTCCAGCCTCCCAAGAGCTGGGATTACAAGCATGCACCACCACGCCCAGTCTCAATTGCCCTCTCAGCTCTCCCAGGGGCTGGGGCTGGCACGGCAGGCCTGGAGATCGAACCCCCGGTCCCTGCACCTGCTTGCAGGAGCTTCAATCTGCTCATCTATTTGGTCAGCCCTTTTGTTTTAATTTATTGATTCGATGAAAATAATAATATATTAAATAATATCAAAACATCATTGGAATTTAGATGTTTGTATCTATGTTCATAGACAATGTATAGTTCTTAAACATCGGGAAAAGTAACATATCTTTTTATTCCATTATATTAAGAAACAGAAAAGTAAGTGGTAGAATTTTACATTTACATGTTACATGCAGTACATTATTTTCTATATTATTTTCAATAATATTTGTATATTATTTGCATTGAACAAATATGTGACATTGTGTGACACTTCTGAATAAAATGCCATAACCTTTTTTAGAAAGAATAAAGTTGAGGGTTGGCCAAATAGCGGATTATAGTGCTGGGAAGCAGGTTCGGGCTGAGGGTTTGATCCCTGGGCCTGCCATGCTGGCCCCGCCCCAGGGCATGGCTGAGAGAACAATTGAGGCTGAGTATGGTAGCACGTGCCTGTCATCCCAGCTCTTGGGAGGCTGTAACCAGGTGGATCACTACGAGTCTGGCCTAGTAGTGAGACCCTGAACACACACAAGAAAGAAAAGAAAAGAGAGCGAGAGAGAAAGGAAGGAAGGAAGGACGGAAGGAAGGAAGGAAGGACAGAAGGAAGGAAGGACAGAAGGAAGGAAGGAAGGAAGGAAGGAAGGAAGGAAGGAAGGAAGGAAGGAAGGAAG